>CABFOW010003612.1:0-52985 GCA_902141385.1 Timema californicum
GAGAGAGAGAGAGAGAGGTGATTAAATTCAAATTAATTATGTAGTCTCTCATGGAATTAATCTCGACCTGCTGCAATTGGGGAAATGTGGTCGAATAGCATTTTTTATCCTCTAACTAGGCTAATGCTGGTGCATTCCCTAATACTTAATCTTCTCATTGATCTCTCATTTAATTTGACCATTAGTACATTATTGTGTGTCAACATAATACACATCTTAGCAATATTTATTTGTAAAAGTTGATTATTGTATAAAATATATTAAAATACTTATGGTGAGTAGTACTGTAGGAGTAGACTGGGGTTGACTGAGCCAGTCATATTAAATTAGTGATATAGGAATGTTTGTGACTTAAAGGTATTTTAATATGTTATGCTGGTAGTTCTGATTATTTTAATGTATATAGTAGATTTGTTCGTTTATATATACTGGTAATTTGCATTTATTGTATAAGGTAGGTTGAAAGTATTGTTTTATGATGTACATATTTTACTTTTCTAATTTTTTCTGACATCTAAACTATGTTGATTTTATATACCAGACATATACTTTCATCAGCCTGAATCTCTCCTCAATATGGTTATGTCTGACAATGCTAGGACAATCCAAACATTAAAAATCTATGTGGGGTTAAGTAAGCCAGCACATGTTGAGGCTACCTGGGCCACGGCTCAGTTAACCTGCCACTTGAACTATCTAAAGAAATGTTCCATATTTTAATATTTAGGGACTTTTTTTTATAGAGTGAGTAAAATGCCTAAAAAGGGGGAGAGAACAACAAACAACAGACAACAGAGCATATTCTGAAGAAACGCTCAAGCTGTCTGTTAGACGAGTGTTAGAGGAGAATGTTAAAGTTAGGAAGGTAGCTAGAGAAACTGGTAATCCCAGAACTACAATAGCTTGATACAGTGGCAAAGCATCTGTAGATGGGATTGCCAATGTGAGCTTCAGACCTTCTTCTGAACACTTAATTATATTCACTGTTGGAGAGAACTGTTGTTAGCTGACTACATCAATCATGCTTGTAATGCTTATAATCGGCAGAGAGAGGGACACTTGTCACTTTTGTTGCTATTGTTGTTGCAACTGGAAAAGCAGTGCCACCATTTCTTATATTCCTCCGAGTTAATTTCAAGAATCATATGCTTACAAACTCTCCAGTGGGAACAAAGGGAGCAGCATCTCCATCAGGATGGATGGTAAGTGATTTATTTCAACCCGTGTTGCAACATTTCTGTGACCATGAGTGACCAACAAAATAAAAGCCAAAGTTAATCATTTTAGACAGCCATTAAAGTAACTTTAGTATTGCAGCTTTAAATTTTGCTAAGGATAACGGTATTATTCTCCTTACATTGCCTCCTCACAGCAGCCATAAATTGCAGCCACTGGACGTGTTTTTGATCCATTCAAAAAGTTTTATAATGCTGCATGCGATAATTGGATGTCGAACAATCCAGGGCAACCAATAACTATTTATTATGTTGGGAGTCACTGAAGAAGCATTTCCTCTACCATTTACACTCAAGAATATATCCATTGGATTTAAAACTACTGGAATAGAACCATTTAACAGCACAATTTTTTCACCTGAAGATTTCTTGACTGCTTATGTGACTGATAGGCCTGATTATGCACACGGTTCTTATTCTTCCAAGGAGGTTCCTGCATCTTCATCGGGGACATCATCTAATCCAGCTGTCCTATTCCAAAGAGTTTACCAGAGAGCTTTCAATAAATGACGTTTCCAAGCAAAGCCCAGTGGAAACACTTGAAAGTAAAAATTCAGCTGGACTTCAAAAAATTGTAACTCCAGAAGAAGTTTGCCCCCACCCTAAAGCTCCTCCTAGAAAAACCCATAGCACTGCCGAAGAACAGATAAGTCACCAGTTCTGTCCGACACACCTGTGAAAACAGTTTTAGAAGAGAAAGCCAAAATTATCACTGAAAAAGAGTACAGAAAGGCAGAATTTGCTGAACAGAAACAGTTGAGAAAATCAAAAAAGTGTAAACTAAAGAGAAAACTTTCAAAGTATCATGTGCCGACTCGGAGCAACTTCCTGATCAATCCAGCTCAGGTTCTTCAATTCAATTATTAAGTGAGACAGAAGATGAACTTGAATTTTTTTTTCTCTGTGTTCCTTTGTATTGGTAAAGGTTTATGGGAAAAATAAATCAACATTTAGGTATTACATTTGTGAAATTACAAATAATGATGAAGATGGAGTTGAAGGAATATTTTTAAAAAGACTACCTGCAACAATTAAATTTATGAGAACCAGTGGCGGCTCATAGCTAAAATTAGTGGGGGTGCTGCTCCAGAAAATTTTGAGCCTTTGTTTTAAAATTATGTAAAAGGAAAAAAACATGTATAAAAAGAAAATTTATTCAGGAACTTGATAAAATCTTAACAAAAAAACAAGCAATTTTTACTTACTTTAAGTTAAATTGTTACAGTTCAAACTTGATCTATTCATTTAAAAATGAAATCCATTCTTCTTGTTTTAATTTGCGCAAAAAGTTCAATCATTTTCTCCTTGAACTCTGGATGACAATTGAGTAAAATTCTCTCCATTGAAAGTACTGCAAGGCATTTTGTCTTTCTGTTAAATAAAATAACCGAAAAAAAAATCAAATAGAATAGCTAGAAGCAGAATAATAATCTAATTCTACACTCTTCTACATTTTATCACATTCAAGAATATGGTATACGGTTTTTAAGCACAACACATGCTGAGTAAAAAAAACTTCCTTCCACCATCACGCCAGAGCCGGCACTGCGAGAGCAACAGTGCTCTCTCTACCTGGCAGTCCCGCCTTCCTCCCCACCCCCTTCCTATGTGCCTTGCTGATTCAATCCAAACTATTGATTTCAAACCCAGTAGAAAAGGCCAAACAGAAAATATGTTTTTCTTAGAAGTGCCTACTGCATCAGATATTATTCCAATTTTAATGGATCATAGTATTCATCTTGATGATTGTTTCATAAAGTTTAAATATAACTATCTACTATTATGATTTTCAAATTATTTTACATATAATTTTAAACCCACTAAAAATAATATTATAAAACAGTATAGCCTGATTTTGATCCTTTGTAAAATATCCTTTTGTCCACAGGTGCTCTATGCTTGGAAAATGGGCTAAGATTTTCTATGATAGTGGGCACATCTATAGATGAAACATTCGGCTTTGAAAATGAAGCAAACAACAATACAGATAATATTTTGCTTGCTGAGGAGAGAAGTGCACATATATCAGTGACAAGTAAAGCGGATTACCGCGAATTTGAGGAGGAACAAGACGTTTAACCGATTGATCTGACATAATCCCACCCAACAGATAAATGGATAAAGATGGTAATTTATTGAGGGACATTTCACACAAGAATTCAAGAGAAATTTAAGTAACTGAGACTAATAATCCTAAAGATCCAAATGAAAATCAAGAAATACCTTATACTGATAGTGATGAAGTTTCTAATGCAGCTAAAACAAGAAAATATAACAGAGTCGTGGAAAAAGACATAAAAGACAAAGGTCTTTATTATATGAAAAGGAAAGGTAATAATTGTCCACCCAAGACGTTCAAAATGGTACAGATCTGTTGCAAAAAAATTCTATTCTATTCTATTCTTCAAGTGAAGAACAAGAAGATATATTCAAAAAGTTCTATGAAGCAGGAAATCAGAATATTCAGGATCAAATAATTGCAGATCGAATAGTTCTTGAAGAGACAAAGCAAATCAGGAAGGGAAGAAGTGTCTCAGGTATTGTTAAAGACCGTCTCATTAATGTTAAGTATAAAGTGGTGGGCTATAATGAATTTGTGTGTAAAACAATGTTTCAAAATATTTTTGGAATAAGTAGGGGTAAGGTTAACTTGATTGTGTTGAAAAAGAAGGCTTCTACTTCAGGTATTATCAAGGACGAGAAAAGAAAGTGTCAACCTCATAAAAAGAGATTGGAAGAGATTGAAAAAGTAAAGGAGTATTTTGAAGCCATTCTGAAATACAGGAGCCATTATTCAAGACGCCACACTGAAAAATTGTACCTTTCTTGTCAAATGAGTATTGCTAGACTTTGTGATATGTATTGTGAACAGAGAAAACAAGAGGGATGGGTTCCCTTTTCCTATTTAACATAATATGCCAGAGTGTTTGCTTCTCTTGGTTGCAAAATCAAGCAGCCAAGCTTAGACACATGCAAAACTTGTGACAGTTTTAAGCTAAAGATTGCATATGCTGGTGAACCTGAAAAAAAATCGCGAATAGAAATGGAAATGGATTACCATCTACAGAAAGCAAATTTTTGCTACACCACAAAAAAAAATAGGACAGATTGCAATCTAGAGAAGTTAACTCCCAATCAAAAATGATCTGCTTTGATTTGCAGCAGTGTTTGGCCACTCCTGATCTTGGTTCGAATAGTGTCTACTATAAACGACAACTTTGGACTTATAACTTTACTTTAAGAGATTGTACCATTGAAACTTGTCATTGCTACACGTGGCATGAAGCTATTGCAAAGAGAGGCTCGGATGACATGGCATCATTCGTCCTAAATTTTCTTGGAAATGTTCCACCCTCAGTTGACATGATTGTTGCATTCTCCAATTCATGTCTGGGACAAAAAAAAACATAAACGTTGCTGCAGCAGTTTCTTATTTCCCTAGCTTATCAGACACTGTGTCATTCATGGAACATAAATTCTTAGAGTTAGGGCACCCCAGTATGGAATGCGACTCGGACCATGCTCGCATAATACCTCAAGAGTGGTACCAGTTGGTAAGAACTGTTTGAGGATAAAAGCAGTTCATTGTAAAAGAGATGACACAGGAAGGCTTCCTTCAATATTCTGGGTTAGTTGGAGCCGTGCTTGTAAAACGAAACCGAAACACATATGGGGAGGTTGTAAATTGGCACAACATCAGATGGATGAGATACAGAAAAGACTTTGGTGGTATGTAATATAAGAATAGGCTCAATCTTAAGAAGCTTTCAAGAGCCTAGATCTGTGCAAAATAAGAAGAGGGAAGCCTGGAATTATAACCATCCAGAAAAACTACTCTCATCCATTACTGATCCACTCAGAAAAAAAGAAAGAATTACTCAGTCTTCTTTACCTCATAGATCCAATTTATCATGTATTTTTATCACAATCTCCAAACAAGTGAGACAGCTGACATGGCCGGTGACTGGGCTGAGCCTTCTAGTGTCAAGGACTGATTATATTTTAATAAACGTTAATAAATGTATTTTAAGTGCTAACTATCCATTTTTCTATTATACTCTTTATTGTGCGCTAATTCTTAGTTTAGCTTATACCTTTTAGTGATAAATGAAAGTTTTTCATTTTCAGTATATTTTATAGTTTTGAGAAATTTGAAAGTGGTATTGATAATAAGTGAGCTCGAGGAGGATAAAGCGGCATGTTTTTAAAAGGATGCAAGCTTACAGAGATGAAGTCTCTAATTCCAATTCGGTTTTATAAATTCAGGACTGTATGGGGAAAGAAAGTAGAATTTTGCTGTTGTTACCTTTCTAGTGTAAGCAGTACAAGAGCCCTAAATTGTTATTTTAAATTATTTGGCTTTATATTATATGGATAATAATGAGTATGCACTGATGAAACATGGTATATACATAACAATAACCAAATTTTCTCAGTCAAAAGCAGACAAGTATTTGATCAAAAGTGACCTGTCCACTATCGATCAAGTAATTTCTCTGCCAAAACAGGATATGTCCATTTTGACTTAATTTTTCAAAAAATATTGAATTTTAAAGATAAATCTACCTAGAAGTTAAAAAGAACACCTCAAACTACTATTTTGCAACAGTAAACAAGATATGTTTTGATTGTATCAATTTGCAGGTAAGGTCAAACTTAGATTTTAGTCTCCTGAAAAATCATATAAACTGACATAACAGCTTTTGGCAAATAACTACATTACAATCACGATTTTGTCTCTATATCTGACTATAACATTTAAATATTAAGTTTGATCAAAAACCATTTCGTTTGCAGCCCCACACACAGAGCTTGATTGTGAAACTTTTTTTTAAGTTTTGGGCCACATTAAACATCAATCGTAATATGGTTTAAAATTTCCTTTCATTTTAGATTAAATATTTTTAGGCTTTAGGGCTTTAGTCACATTTAGGAATTTACTTCCAAACTTTTAGCTGTAGTTTCAACTACAACAGAAACGTTGGAAGCAATTTCTTCAACACAGTTCAAGGATACAAGTACTATTTAGGCCTAGTTCTAATTCAAACACCAGCCAAGACAGCCTTTAAACATAAAATTAATAACCTCCTTGTTTGTGTTTCTAGCTAACTATTAAGTCTGGTGTTCTTGTTTCTCTCAGCGATCATACAGAGGTACCCCATCTTACAAATGGACATATTCTTAAAGCAAGACAAATTTACTAGATCTACTTTTACATATTCTACTCATATGATTTGTAGCTGTCACTTTTTTTAGATATTATCAATAGTAACCAAGTTATAAAATAACACTAATAATAAAGTGACATTTTTTATGACCTGTCTTTTTTGTGTGTGTTTTACTTTTTTTGTTTATCGCATACAATGCTTGTAAGTACTGTACATAAAACTATTTTAATTATACCATTGTTGAAGAAATGTAAATTTTATATGTCATTTTTTGCCATTTTAGAATAAAAGGTCATAATTTCTTGGTTTCCATCATTTTTGTGTCATTTTTAGGCATTTTTGAGTTATTTTAAGCCTTTCACGTTAAATAAGTACATATCTTTGAACACTATCAATATTTTATGGATGCATAAATGCTCAAGCATACCTACATTTTTTCAACACAGTTGTCAGAATGAGAAAATAATATAGGCAATGAACTTTGTATCCTCTTTGCTTGTATGATTGGTTACTATAGTGACACTATTTGGAAATTTTTGTTGGCCATAGTGACAATATTTTGATGTATTTTATTATCATAGGTGGTCACAATGTTCAGAAATATTTGGTCACTAAAGTGATGCTGGCTTGCAATATTTAATTACATGCTATTTAGTTTACCATTGTCACATTAGTTGCCATTGTTTGGTTACCATAGTAAAGCTAGTTGGATGTTTTTGATTACTATAGTAAGTAATTACACAGCTTAAGAGATAGGACCAAATTATAGGCGTAATTAATATTCTGTGAAAACAACTTGACTGAAAGAGGTCAATTTAAGGTCATTGATAACTTGAATTTTTAAATTGTTTTACTGTGTCTCATATTTATGAAGTGTAGACATATTTTGTTTAAATGGAGTGTTAATAATTTAGGTGGCTGTGTCGCCTAATGTGCTAATCTCGTGTTGGACTAGACTGCTAAAGACAGGGAAATGGGGGTTCGATCTTGGTCAGGTGCATTGAGGGTGGTTATCCCTTAATGGTTTTCCCACTCTCCTGTGCAAATGTGGGTACACTTCCTCTCAATTAAACCCTACCAATGCCTAAACCATTAGTGTAATTAGTACATAGGCATATAACCCAAACGGGTAGTAAGATGCTGTGCTTGAAAAAACTAATTATTATGTATCAAACTATAATGTGATGGTTGTCCACAGGATCAGTCCAAATTGAAATATTAGTTAATAGTAGCCTAGTTCTCACCTACTGCGATGCATGATGAATATGATTAAATAAACATGAAAATAAAGGTTAGCTTGTACCCAAAGCAACACTTACCTAAATTAAATTTGTTCAAAAACTATTATTATTAGTATTATTATTATATTTTACCCATCTACATATGGTTAGGTAACTATTCATTCTTGATTATAAGGGACAGTCCCCAAAATAAGAGCTTATGTCCTGGAGAGATTTTGTTCCCGATTTGCTAAACAAATTAATGCAATTTGAAATAGTTTATTATTAAATATAAATGTTTTGATCAAGTCGGGTACTAAAAAGTTCAAATATAAAATTTAGAAATATTGCATATGATTATAATAGCTAGTGACTAGTATTTACACTCATTCTGACTCTTTTCTTAACTTTTGACTGTCTGTTGGCTGGCTCATTATTTAAAATAAACATGTTATCACTTTTATTGTACTGTATACATCACTACATTTCACATTAACCTAATTTTAATGGCACTGTTCAATAATATAAATAGCCTATAATAAACATGATTATAGGGTATAATATATAGGCCTACCATTTAAATGGAAACTATTTTCTCCCACTACCAACAGTGAGTTTATAATTGCTGTTCCCAAAAATTCCAAGAAAAATGTCACTTTATTAAAAGGTAAGGCACAAATAATTCTTGACTTCACATGTCCTCCAAAATAGTATTATGGCATAGGACTACACATTATCTACCTATTAGTTTAAACACATAAGTTCTTAGTGTTAGTACACCAACAGTAGTTATAAGACTTAACTCATTTGAAAAATTTTGCACGGTATTTTAAAAATAATGTATGGTGTCGGTGAATATTTTATAAGAAGTTACATACATTCGAACTAAGGCTATTTCACTGAAGTATGGGTAACTAAGAGTCGTTACACCAGAGTTCCTCTGGAAATCAAATGGAAAACCACAATCATATTAGATGCTAGCTATAGTCAATTTTGTTCAATGTTTGTTACTACATGGTTGTTTTATCTCATTTCTAAAAATGTCTTTAAGTTGTGTCTAAGATATTGATTAATTCTATTTATTTATCTTGCTTGAACAAGTATCTAAACATGAAATTAAGATGATTATTATTGAATTCAAGTCGGCAACAACCACACAAAGCATAGTTAGTTAGGTACCACAAAGAGAAACTAAGATAATAAAAGACAAAGATGTTAAATGTGTTTGACATGTTGTTTACATTGTCATTTTTAAAAATGAACTTACAAGGCAAGCGCTAACATCCAACGTTGAAAGAATATATTTCATAAAAAGGAGAATCAAATTGCTACTAAGAAACTAAACAATGCAACTATAATATTAAAATGTATTTTAGTTGAATACTTTAAAAGATAAAAAATATAGTTATCACACACATATATATATATATATAATGTGTGTATATAAAAGGTACATCTTGTATTATATAATTAGGATAATATACATGGACTTTTTATAAATGTAATACTACCTGTGTGTATAACTTGAACAGGTATGAAGAAGCAGTCAGTACTCAAAGAAAACACTACCAACATCTCATGTACAAAATTTGGAAGGTTGATGTACACAAAAAGTAAGGTAATCTTGTCAAATATGAGTGATACTTTCTTTTCAGGTTGGTTTCCTTCACTATCAATTACTTTACAGTATTGTACGGTGTTTCTACACTGTCTTATCATACATTTCAAAGCCATTAGGCACTTATTAGTTTTATTAACATTACAATCTAAAATACTAATGTATCATTTTTTTTATATATCATTACAATTTTTCACCTAACCAACATGGTTTAGTAAAGCCAGTTTATAAAGTACAAAAATTATTATATACATTTATATTATTAATCCATAAAAAAAATATATATCTATAAAAATATGTCTTTTAAAATCTTAAATAAAGGCACCAAAATGACTAGTTTCATGAATATCCATGAAGTGAATGTATTTCTAAATAGTTTACCAAAGAGAAGTGACTATACTTGCCAAATTTAAAAGAAGATTTATAGGTACTAATTTTACCAGTTTAATATTTTGGAAAAATCGTTTCAGTCAATTGGAGCAAAATAAAGGCTTCATATTTACCAAAATTGGCAATTTGTCTCTAGGCCTAATGTTACCTATATATTAATACTTAATGTCTAGGCACTTTAATATTTTGATAAAAATCATAAAGCTATATGTTAACCCTAAATAAACATCTTTGACATCTATTAATTAATAGATATCCATTAGTATTTCTAACAAATTGTGTTTCAGAAACATTTTTACTGCCAATATATCATAGGCCATACTATAAACTCTTTAAGATAAGTGGGTACTACTATTAATTAATATATTTGAATGTGTTCCAGAAACAGAAATTACAATCAGAGTATTGTTGCAAAATATTAAAAATATTTCAGGTCTTTGCATGCCAAATGTGATATTAGTTGATCATGACCAGTTAAACAAGAGTGATATGGGATATATTATCAGATTAGAAGCAGTATGCCTAGCAATAGTCATGTTGATGAAATAAAGGATTATAAAGAGTGTCAGAGACGGAGTCTCTTTTGTTTAGGAAGGTCAGTTATAAATATAACAAATGTAAGTTAGTTTGAAATCTTAAACTTAATCATACTACACTATATTCAACAGTTGACATTAAGAACCAGTTATATCAATACCAGTACTTCACAAGCAATGCCCTCTAAGATTTCTTGCTATCACATTTGGTAAAATTAACAAACTTGGTAAGTGATTATATTTTGTTCCCGCTAACACCCCCACCTATAATAGCTTAAAATACGAGTAAACATATTTTGACCAAAAAAATTACATATTATGTGGTCATGTTTTATTATATTTACTTTACAGGCCAGACTTCATCTTCATGTATATGTTACACAAGTGTAGTAGGTATTGTACGATATCTTGAAAACTGTTGTTACCTCCACCCAAAAATGCTTGATTTTTATTTTTATCACATTTCATTACTTGTCCGATTAGCAGACAGTTACCAACATTTTGGATTATATTTAGCTCTCTCTTAACAAAACAATCTGGCTAAAGCTGGCGATGAGTCTTGATGCTTTTGAAAAAATATATTACAAAATTGGTTCTTAATTTGCGATTTCAAGTATGCGCCTTTTTTTTTTAAAGGTAAAAAAAGCTCTGATTTCACTTGTCCTTGTCACAAGTATTATTGGTTTTCCAAACAACACTGACAAATGGTACCTATATGGCTGTTTTTCCAGCAGCCAGTGAAATGTAAAATTATTTTTAGCAAAATAATCAATTCATTTGAAGGGTTTAGGAACACAACTTATAAACAATATATTGGTGGTGTGATTATTTGGAAGTTCTGTAAATAGGCTAAAAGGTGATATTACATCCAATATTTGTAAACTTTGAATCACCAGGTCAGGAGATGCAGCCCTGGATGGTGACTTGATATGTTATTTCCTCTCATAGACGAAATAAGGCATAAACTGATTTTTGGCTTTCAAGCACGAGGCAAACCTGGACTACTAATGTTGTTTCATATGCTTAGAGGCTAAACATTAATTGGTTTATTAATAAGTTTGTTTGAACTGTGTGGTCAAAAAAACTTTTCTATATTGTTTTTTTGTTTTCAATCAGTAAAAATAGTAGTACTGGTATTAAACTGTGATAAATAGTATTTATTATTCAGTAAATGCATTGAAAAAACTCAATTTGGTATTAAAATTACCTTCTAAATACCAATTAAATGTTAAAAGTTAACTTCAATGAACCATTAGTCAATCTGCCATTGGAAAGTGTCATGTCCAAGCTACCACTTAGCTATGATGAGCGCTCTCTTCTTAAATGTATTCTCTCTTATCCCTTTCTTTCACTCATACCTCCCATTGTTTCTGCATACAATGATATCATAGCTGTAAATAAAATCATAGTTCTTTCAATCTGTTTCAATAAAATAAAATCTTATTTTAAATATCGGAAATCCCACTTTTGGGCAAGAATTAGTTTCATGTTGCCATGACAGAAGTGTCTGTCCGTGTTGAGGTTGTCAAGTGAGAAGATTTCCTCCAAAGAACAATGATCTCGGTAACCCACAAGACTATGCAGGACATCGATAAGGCCGAGGTAGTATAGAGTGCTGGAATGTAGGTCTCATTGGTGTCACGTACAAAACCTGAAAACAGACATTATGATATTACTCACTAATATTGACCATCCGACTGTTAAAATTTGACCATTTGGCTCTTCTATATATACCTCGCATGTATGTTTTTATATACATGGCCATTGAGTGCTATGATGAGAATAATTCACACAAAAAATATATTCAAGTTTTGCTTACTCTAGCACGACGACACACTATAATGCTTCTTTTAGAAAATATTGCTACAAATAAATATTATCCTCTTTTGTCAGTTCCATCTATTATCTAGTTCCATAATAGTTGTAGTTATAAGATCCTCTGATTTATATTTAGGTTTAATATATATTAAAGAAAGTTCCTTTGAACTATAAAACACTGAAATGAAATTCTAAATTTGAAAATTCTAAATTATTTATTTGAGAGTTAGAAAAAGAATTTAAATTATATTTGATTTTGTTTAATACCAAAATAATTTTATGACAAACCTAACAACCAGATCCTTGAACATATAATCAGAATGTGGGAAGGATGGAGGGAAGATCATACTAATATTTTATAAAAATTATTTTTGACCTTGGGAAATAGGGGTAATAACAACTCTACTTGCCCCACTCTGAATGTGCTACTGGTAAAGGACTATAGAAAGCAAATAAAATATCGGTTTCATAAGAAAATATTTGTGTGCTGATAAATTTTAAAATTCCCCAAAAATAGATTTCAAGCAAACTAAATGTGTTAAAATCAACTAATCTGGCAAACCTTAACCATAAACTGATGCAAATAAAAAAAGTTCAATAGATAGGTTCATGTTTCTTTCAAGTGTGTTGCACAAGCCCCTTCATGTTTTATCTATTACTCTCCTTCAGAGCAAGGTATTCATAAAATGGGTTGTCTTCAGGAGTGGACTGGCCATTTGGCAATTCAGGTCGGTGCTAAAGTGGGCCCATGAGCCACCGATGCAGATCAGAATTTTGTTGAATTTCATTTGATTTATCGAATTTAAAATGTCATTTAATGCTGAATAAAATATTATACGAGGCCTAGCAAGCTATCAATTTTGTTTCTAGGATTGTGTGTAAAAAAACAAAAAGAGGTGTTAAATACACTAATCACGATACTGGCGCTCATAGTACAAGTAGTATCTAGACTGTACAATTGGTGTTAAGTTATGATAGGCTTCGTTACATTCAGCCAGTAAATTGTGTATGCGGAAGCACTTTCCTGACTCAATATTATGTTAGTTGACAACTCCTTTGATTGTCTCAACAGTGGTCATTCTTTGTTATTTTGTCTTACTCGTATTACATATTTGGTATTCTTCTTTATTATTAAGATTTTCTGGTGCATTAAGGATACATTAATGTTATATTAATGAGATAAACTTTAATTTCACTGTGCATGCAATTAGTAAGTCCAACATATGTTGAAAATAAGTGACATTTTACAGGCATGTAATAATATTTATGTTAATTTCAATACATTTTTGTATTTCACTTACTAAAAACAATCTCATTCTTTATGAACATTCAACCTAGCAACTTTGACATACATAAAATTCACAGTAATGATACAGTGCAATTCATTGTTTTAGTAAAATAAACTCTAAAAGGGCATATACATTGTCACTGCTTGAATATAAAACCATTCCAACTGTACAAATTGTCTTTAGAATATTTCGGAAATAACTCCATTACCTAAATATTTTCAAACAAAATAAATTGATATTTTAAAAGCTTATAGTATGGTTTCTGTAACACTGAAAGAACTCACAGAGCTAGCAAGAGATTTTGATATAATTCAAAAAGATACCAAGAATTTTGTTAACCATGTTAACACACAGCTGCAAGAAATAGAAGATTATGATCTGAAGTGCAATGTGCTCTTCCCTCAAAGAAACTAAGAAAGAAGAAAATGTTGGCAGATGAATGAATCTACCCATGATGAAACAATCTTTGATGTTATTACAACCTATAAGACACACATTCACTATGTAATTCTTGATATAGTAATTTTTAAGATACACTCTTGCTGATTTCTCTTTCCTGGATCCATGAAACTTTTCAGAATTAAAAAATTAAAAGCCTTTAATTATTGATGCTGGTTAAATTAAGGAAACACTTGATTAATTTTGATGATTTTGATTCTGTTGAAAATTTATTAAGTGAACTTGCAAATCTTGCTTTATAATGAAATGATTTAGAAATGCCAGTACTATACAATTGGGAATGAAAAGCAGAATTGAACCAACGGAATAAAATCAAGACAATTTTATATTGATGTATAAATCCCAAACAAGTTATGCTTCGCATGTAAAACTGAAATATTTTTTGTTACCTTATTCTACAATGATATAATTTACCTGCTGACACTTATATTATAATCAATCTAGCTTATAAATACATGTTAATACAATCTTTTACACAAGTTTCTTGAAAGAGAAACTTTACCAGAAGGAAATTTATATTTAAAAAAACTGCTTTTACAGGCTCCAGCGATAATTTTGAATCGTTAATGTTAATGGCAACCGAAAAAGACAAGCTGATGAACTTTGATTTGGTTAAAATAATAATAAAATTGCAGAAACAAACAAACAATTGAAAACTAGACTGATCTCACTATAGAATAAAACAAATCAGTGTTTTTATGACCATGATATGTGTTTGTATTTTACTAATTTATTAATATATTTTTTTTAAAGTTGAGCATTTCTCAGTTTGCTGCATTTTAATTTATGTTCCTTGTTGTTTTTAAGAATTTCAACACCCCACAGTAGTTAGTGGAAGTGCCAGAGCTTAATTTTTGTCTCAGTCCACTCCTGGTTATACTTAATGATGTCAAAAAACATCTAAATACTCAGCCATTGTGCATCTGTGTCTTTTCTTAAATAAATCCTAGTCATTCACTGAATTGACTCAAAAAACCAAGAGCAATACTAGCCTATTTTAGACTGATGAGCTATTGATAAAGAATAAGGATCAAAAATTATATAAAATTCATTTTTGCTCTAAACAAAAATAATTTAATCAAGCCACTATAAAGTATCATTATTGTGTTACAGTTATTAAATAAATCCATATCAAAACTATTAGGGCTCAACAAACAACATGTGCTAGACAATCATAAAACTTAATCGATCAAAAAAATAATTATTTTTATTTCATGTTTGTATTTATTTATTTTTGTTGTTATTGTTATTTTTAAAGTATAAGCTTAAACAATATTTCTTCACTCTGATGTTTATTCCTGGCAGAAAATTCTAGACACCGGTTTCTTTAGTGATCAGGTGTCACGACTAGTAACTGTTAACAAAATAATCCCCCTCCCAACAATTATTTTTATTTTTCTCCAGTAGCTGCCGCTCCCCCCTTGTTGAACATTACAATGAAAACTAAAAAAAATAGGTCAGGATATCTTGTGAATACCGATTTAACGTAGATGATAGATTGTACTGTCAAAATCCTTCAATTTTCAACCTTACCTGGAAGTATGCAAACAAAAAAGATTGAAATTCTGTTTTAGACTGTATCAATAGTATAGTAATTCTATGGCTTGGTTGTGTTGAGATTTTATTCAAAATACTGTGATATTTTGTAAATAGGTAATTCAAAGAACAAACAATATCCCTTCACTAAATGCTCAGTAGAAAAGAACAGTGTCCTTCCTTTGGTATTCCTACTATATTTAATATCCTTAATAGAGACTTATGCTTATGCATTTTCTGATTGGGTACACTCAATGAGTAATTATCGACTATGAATTATATATATGCCAATTTAGTGGTTAAATTAGATTTCTATAATTATTGTGAGTCAAACTTTAGATCAAACATGTTTCTTAAGACATGTGAGATGTGTCCTCCCCTTGGAACTCATCATGAACCACCACTGATCTCAAGATAAGAAAACTTGCCTATGAGTGGACCCAGCACAAGGGAGATTACCCCATTATTGACCATGAGCAGTCCCGAGGCTGCCGGCAATCTCTCCAGCGGGACGTAGTTGGGTATTATGAGGGCCTGGAAGACAGCCTTAATCCCCTTAGACAAGCCTAACAGCACGGAGATGGCCAGTACCAGGTGGTAGTGGGTGCTCAGGTGGGCCAACACTGAAACACCAACATCAATGCTCACACAACAGTACTGTGTGTTTTAAAGTGTAGGCTATGTATGAAATCCAATAATCCTTTTAGAACAGTGGCTATATATGGAATCAAATGAATCCTTTTAGAACTGTGGCTACTACTATACAAAGTGTACCATAACGTGTGGGACCCACTTCAGTGGTGGACAGGAGAAACAAAAATAACTAAAAATATTCATAATTAATTAATTATAAACACGAGTCCCATTTGTCCTAGTGTCTGAGTTAAAGTCATGTTTATACTCTGGTACCATGGAGCCGCTTAACATTATAGGAAGTGCTCAAAATTGCCACATTTGGCCTGAATGCAAGTTGTGTCGTAGAATGCTGCAAGCTTTAAAAAATACCAAGATTTAGTGTTTGAAATAACCAAGAATAATCCCTAGAACATACCTAGACAACAAATTGAGAGATATCGATTTTAATGAAATCACTTGGCTAAATCTCGGAAACAAGGTCAAATGGAACACATGTTTATATCTAATTTTTTTCACTGTTTTTTGTCATTCCTATTGATCATTTAAGTGGGTGTGTAGGGCACTTGTGGTCCAAGATGTCATAGTATGGGGTCTGTGTTGATCATTTTCAACACTCCATAATTTCATACCTTAAGAAGTTTTTGCAAAGCTATATTTGCCTATTAAATTTTATATATTATTTAAAATTTATTTTATTAAAATGGCTACTTTCAATAAAAAATTATTTAATTGATACGTATAGATAACTAATATCCATGAGTATTTTCTTATTTATCATAGGATTTTATAGACTTTTAAGTCGTGAAAATATACTATCTAAATCAATTAGGGTTATCATGTTTTTGCCCCGACCCCCTCAATTCTACTGTACACTAAATTTACACTGAAAAATTACTCTATGGCTTTATACTATATTCTACACCAAGCATGTCAAACTCACGGCCCTATCCATAATTTTGTGCGCCATCGTATAATGTGACCCTTTTTTTTTAATACATAAACATCAAGTAAAACAAAATTTTGTAATGTAATATTCAGCAATTTGAGAGAATTTTGGATTTGCTCAACCACTTATGTCCAATGTTAGACAGTACATGTGTTAACAGTTGTTTACTCACATTAAATAAAACCAAACACCCAAGAGATCTTGTATTACGAACAAACATTTATCAACAATTATAAAAATGGCTTTAGCATAAGATTTAAAGGCTAAAGTTATAACACCATTGTTGCAACTTTAACCTCATCATTGCAAATAATAGGTAGAATGCATTACACAACTTTCTCTTTTATCTAAAAAATACAGACATTTCCTAAACCCAATTTGTGAACTGAAATAATATACATTGTTGCAGAAACATGGTGACAATAAAGAACATTCCATCAAAGATCATAATTGAAACAATATACAATCAAGAAACATTGATAAAAGAGGTACATATTGTCCATCAAAGATCATAACTATCAATTTCATTTTCAAAGACCTGAATTAAAAATATATAGGTATTTGCAGCTCAAATACTGTTGTGTTTATAACAATATATTTTAGCTAAAAGATTTTTATTTTAAATAGTACAGTAACATTACAATAATATCATATAGCCTATTTGTGTACATATGGTCAAAATTGGAAATTTTTGCTCTTAAATTAATTTTCATGGATAAATGATAGCTACCATTTTGTTTTTTATGTTGGACAGTGCTTGGATACAAAATGTAATCAATATTTTTTATGCAAATTTGGAGAGATTTGATTTTTTTCTCTTTTGGACCTTCAGTAAACTAACCTTAATTATAGGGACAGATATTAAATTCCTAAAATTACTCAGGGGGACAATGGTGAGCCTTATGAAAATTCTAGATGCCAAATTTTAGCCCAATTGGTAAAATGGTTTTGGCTCTAAGCCAAGATAAAGACCAGACAGACGGCATCACAAACACCACTTTTTCAGTTTCAAGGGTTCATGAAACGTCGACAAAAGTCAAAATAGCTATATATGTTTTACTATTACAATATTTCTCTCTCCTAGGAGTCGAGGGAAAGTTAAAGTACCAGTACACAGTGAGTAGTATTGTTTTATCTAAGAACCTATGCTTTGTAATAAAAAGGTAAGCCTACTATATTGGAATTATCTTTATTTAAGTTAATGACAATATAGAATATGTTTTTTAAATGTCGCCCCTTAGTATTTGTAAGTTTCAATATGGTTCTTATAATCAAACGAGTTTGACACACCTTAGCTACACCATAGTGGAATGATGAAAGGTAAGTTTTTTGTATTTCAGGGTAAACAAAGTGCACATGTATAAGGCCACGAATATAACAATTTTTATCTATTTAACATTCATCTTAGAGTAACTTTTAAAGGCTTATTAGAGACCCTCACTAATAATTATTGGTTTCAAAATTAATATGAACTGTTTTTAAGGGTGTTACGCAATTTTTTGGTAAAATTTTGGAGTGGCCAGTAACTAAAGAAAGTTTGTAGACGACTGTCTTGACTCCTTGTTTCCAATGTGGAAGGAAATCCAAAAATCATTTCTGGCATGGTATTTTACTGCCCAATACAGTTTGTAATGTATTTGTTGGTTTACTCATAGTTGCATTAGTTGTGTGTTTATTCACAACAAACATGTTTATTTTTCCTGTTGATCGCAAATAGGGCAATACTCACGCAAAACGGTCATTTTGATGGTGAATTCAACTTTGTTTATCCTGAAAGAAAGTAAACTTAACTCATAGGTTCCACCATGTTTTAGCTTGTAAGATAGGGTCATACTGTTATCGGTCAAGGTAAGACTACTATCTTTAAAGGTACTGGTACACAGAGTATGTAGAAATTAAAAATTACCAAAAAATTATTTGTTTTTTATTAATTAACCTTAATTATTTGCATATAACCTGAAGAGGTGCTAAAAACATTAAATATGGTTTCAATTAACTTTAAAAAAATTAATAATCAGAAAGTTACATACATTTAATCCAAATTTGTTCAACGTGTCTTTTGACTTTTTACATCCATTGCTGTTTCCAGCCCATAGCCTGGGTCAGTCTTTTAATCAAGCCATTTATTTTCCACTATCTGTTGTAGCTTCATGTGCCTAACGATCTAAGTTAAGAATAGAACAGGCACAACATCCAGTTCCCAGCCATTAATTCATCACTGTGAAAGGGTAAACTCATATTCCACCAATGAAAAATTTTTCAGCCATGCCAGGAATCCAACCTGAGATCCTGAGTTCAGTAGACAGACATGCTACCGACTAAGCTAAGGATTTGGATGTTCAATGTGTCTAGAAAGTTATATTTTCATAAATATCCCATGCATTTAGAAAATATGTAAAAATTAGTATGCCCTTTCTTGACAGTAAATATACCATAATTTCCTAAACTAAAACAAGTCCAAATAAGTAAAATACAGGTTTGTTTCGTACTTACACGTGCGTCCCATAATAGACCCTAAAAGGGACACCATGTAGACATTACGAGACTTCCACTGCCATCTATCAGCCATAGGAGGCACTAGAAACCTGGCGGTGATGTCAAGAGAAGCCTGGACAGACATTACTATCGCCACCTGTTTCCTCGATAACCCTGCTAGGTCAGCCAGGATGAACGGCATTAGCATGTTGAAGTTAAGTTCCGCCACGAAGGACAGGCCCATCCCCACGACAATGTTCAGATAAACAGGGTCTCTCAGTAGGGTCAGGTCCAAAGACATGACGATGAACCTACCCAGGCGCTTAGTCTGTTCCAGGCATGCACCACTGTTACCCAGCATAGATTGATCTTGTTGTTGACACTGTCGGCACTCTTGTTCAACTAACCCTCTCCTTGAGTTCTTTCTCATATGAACTGTCTGGTCACTACGAACTGGATATATTACGGGGGTGACTGTACATGTCTCGGTTCCAACGTGGCCTTCTCTTAATGTCTCGCCATTTGTTTGGACTTCATCTTTGATGTTCTCATCTTTATTTTCAAGGTGGTTATCGCTCAACACAGGTATTATTATGTACCCATCGTTTGTTATGTCTTCTTTTCCTTGCTCTCGTAGCAGGCTTCTGCTCATCAGTTGATCTTTCGTTGGACACCGTTTTCCTTCTGTGTCCTTTGTCTCTGGTAAGAAAGAAAGTATAAAACTGGTAGAATGACATGATCAATGGTAACACACAAAGGTTTATTTTTATTCATCTTACATGGTAGATAAAAAATGGTCTTGAAAAGTGTTCCACAAAGTTTTTCCCTGTCACTTACCCCTTTCGGAGTCACAACCTAGGCAGGGTACTCTTTCTAAAACCTCATTATAAAAAAGAAAGAAATACCTGATATTTTGTTACGTATAAACACTAAGCAATCATTCAAAATGTAATAAATCCTTAGTGGTGAGCTAAACAAAGCCATGCAAGAGGGAAAGAAAGTCTTAAACAAGTACATGACATCATTTCAAAATCTCTTTTAATATATTTATCACACCTACCACTGTCCAAAAAATATTTTATGATAATAAAATTGAGGAATATGTCTCGTACCCCCTGAAATTCGTATAGTACTCACAGGGGTACAACTACAGTCAGGGCCCAGGCTTATCTGGTTGGCATAGATCTCTCAGACGCCAGATGCCGCCCAATCCTCCCCCTTTGTAATTTGTATAAGCTTGTATAACTATTAGTAGCTATGTTTTATAATTTAAAAATGCACACTGGTTAGCTAACCTTTCAGTTATTTTGATTATTTATTACTAGACACTATATTTATGGCCATAGTAAATAAAAACAACATATTTTCTACGTTTGTTTCATAAGTCTTATTTATTTTTTAACATCACTATGAACATTTAAATAAACACATACAATAGAAAATACTGCAAATATACCAGCCCTGCAGGGTTCCAGTAGGATAAGCGCTATAGGACATTGTGAACACTTGGAAGTAGTATGAGGTTGAAATTGACGTAAAAAAAATATTCTATTTTCAATAATTTCCTTAATAGTTCAACTTCACCGTTGTATTTTTAGCAGCACGCTTTTTGAACTTGGCAATACTTTGGAAACGAGTAAATTAAAACACACAGAGAATCACTGAAAAGAGGCTATGTAGGAAACACTTAACATCGAACATGGGAATGAAACGTCATAATTGAGGATGAAACACCAAGGCAGGCAGACAATAATTAAAGTAACTAAGGGTTGGTTCGCAAATTATTACACTAGAATGTGTGGATGGCAGGAAATTGAGTGTGATTTACGCATTTTTCATTTTTACAAGCAGAATAAACACAACAAAAATAAGCGTAATTTTGTCAATTATTAATTCTTGTATAAATAAAATAAATATTTTTCTGCTTAGAAAATATGGTCTTCTCGTGCACCCCCTCAAGTCCAGCACCATGGGCATATGCCCAGTCTGCCCAGTATTAACCGGACCCTGTGTACAATTACCACAGTTTTGAAAACACTTTTCTAGATTATGTAAACTAACACACTCGTCAAACTATAATAGGATTTTTGTAGGAAGAACGGTTTATAAAATACAATTATATTTTTTGACTGACAACATTGTTAATGTTTTACTAGATTATTAATATTAGTATTCTTGTTATTATTTAGGGAATGATAGTATTTATGTAGTGACAGTTGCAGATCACATGATGATGAATTGACATAATATGTGTATATGAAAGTTGTTGGTAGATTATGTAATTGTTGGCTAATGTTCTTCCTACCAGAATCCTACTAGACTTTAATGGTTTTTAAACTGGGTTCCACAGAACTGATTCAGAAGTTCCTCAAAGGTTTTGAGTATTAATAAATGTGTATGTACTTTTAATTATTTGAATAGCCGTAATAACCAACACCATTGACACGTGTGGACAAAGCCGTCAACCTCGTCCTGCCTTGTTTTCCAGTGTCAGGTAGGTCAGGGTCGAATCCCTTAAGGGTGTACTTAGGTGTAGCATGCATTCATATAGTTGGTTGATTTTTCATGCACTTTTTTCAAAATAATATGCTACATATTAAAATATTTTCAGTAAAATAATATTAGAGAGGACTTTTGATAAAAGCATATTTGTAAAGCAATACATTTTGAAGAACGGCGATGAAATTTGTACAAGTGAATTCAACATCAAGGTTGTTAACAATTCATTCAAAGGGTTTGGGATTATCATGGTACTTAACTTAAAAGAACTGCACCCGCATTAGCATTGCAATATAGCCTTAGTTAAACCCCGTAAGATGACTCACAGCCATACCTCTCCTATCTCCAGCAGTTCTCTCTCCTCCATGGAAGGAACTGACTTCTTCTTCCGCAGAGGTCGCAGAAGCGCAGCTGCTGCAAGGGAGTGGAACGAAACTCCCCCGAGGACCAGGACTGCCCCGGTCACACCAAACCCCTCTATGAGGCGGGTGACAATCAGAGGGGTGACAACAGGACCCAGCCCAGTGACAGCAATGGTCAGACCCATGGCGGTGCTCCGCCTCCGGCAGAAGTACGAGTTGAGGGCCAGGCTCGTGGCTGGATACAGCAGTCCTTGACCCACCGCTACACCCAGCAATTAGGTTAAATTGCCTGTAGTAATGGGTTCACCCCAGGTTCTATTATTTCAATTCCCAGTTCTCATGTCCTAAATTTCCCTTACTTCAACAAAATAATCTGAATCTATATAAATAAACGCGTATTTTCAAATTACATTTTGATCACGTGATTGTGTAGATATAAATAAATTACATCCAAATAGGTATTTTAAGTCTGGCCATCTGGATTTACATTTAAACCACCCTAGCGACTGTGATATTTGGAAACTGCTTTTTGTCAGTATACCGTTTAACTATATATAACCCTTTTCAGTGGCCGCATGGTTTAAAGCGTCACTCTGCCTTTATCGACTAGATTGCCGGTAACGGGAAGATAAGTGTTTGAATCCTATTATTGACTGATGAGGGTGGTTTTTTTCCTAAATGGTGTACCACTCTCACGATAAAATAAGGGTGCAATTGCTCTAAATTCTACCTTGCTCACTTTTACTCCATTAGTGTAAATATGTGAATGGCTACAACAGGTAATAAGACATGGGGCACAACAAAACATTTACCAATACACTACCAGAAGCAACTAACATGACATTCATTGTTGAGTAAGTTTACTATGTATATTTCATCACATGAAATACTTTTTAATGAAACATTGAATGCAAAATATTTCCAAGCTAATGATTACCAAGAAGATAACCCAAGTGATGAACAAACTAATCAGAGTGTAATTTGGCCCTAGATGATAGTGACCAAATGGGACCAAATGGATCAAAGTCTAGTTTGAGCCCACTTGATGTCTAAATGAATTGGAGTATAATTTGATCCCAGTTGATGGTGACCATATGTAACAGAGTATAATTTTAGCCTAGTCAATGTGACCAAATGGATCAAAGAATAATGTTAACACATGTGATATGACCAAATGTATCATTGCATATCTTAAGCCTATTTTATGGCAACCAAATGGATCAGAGCATATTATTACCACATCCGTTGATGACTAAATGGACCCGTGTATAATTTTAATTATTCTTCCTATTCCAGAAACATTGTTTTCTTCGAAATTGTGATTTTTAACCAGAAACCAACCCACTAAAGTATGTCCCAGGTGCAGATGATAGATCAAGGTTTATAAGTGCATAGAATACATCCGTATAAAATGTTAAGGTACCAAGAAGAACACAGTATGTAAAGATGAAGCCAGAGTAGCTGTTAGCCTGACTCGTGAAGGTCACCCCAAGAGCAGTGAGGAGACAGCCCAGAAGGGCGACTTGGCGGAAACTAAACCTTCGAAGAAGTGGTCCTCCTGCCAAACCTGAAAGAAATTATCAATACTGTTCTAACCAGAGTTATTTTGGGGAACATTTTTGCTGCCGCAATGTATTTAATCTATTGAAACACAATATAAAGTTGTTAGTGCTATGAGTGAGTAATAAAACCAGTTGTTTTATTTATCAAAGCTTGAGTTGTTCGTAAACTCAAATTAGTTTAATGGAATGTGTAGAGCCAAGGACTTCTACATGTGATCTATTACTTAAGGTAGTTATTTATTTATTATTTATTACCCTCAAATTAAGGCTAGTATAGGCCTACTAATTATTGATTTTTTTAAATTCAATAATGTCTGTAATGATCCAGTTTTAAATGGATATCTGCTGAGTATTTCAAAGAAAAAATTATTTTGTTTCTTATGTAAAACATTCATTTAAGGGTAGTTCACCAATCACTGATTTTTTTTATATAACTTTAAATATTGCGAAAATAGCTATAATGATTTTGTTTAAAATATATATTTGGGTGTTATTTGACAATAGAAACAACACTATAAGTCTTGAAGAGTTACAGTTTAATTAGCTGATAATTGCCCCATGATTGAGCACTAATTAAAGCGGTACGGTATTTTGATTATATAAATGATATTTATAGCCCCGTGATCGAGCGCCAATTGAAGAGTTTCGTTACGGGCCCCACGTTGGGCACCAATTGAAGTGATACTGTTTAATGCCCCTACGTTTGGTAGCCTAATGAAGAGTTGACCGTTTAATTAGCTGATAATTGTCCCGTGATCGAGCACTAATTAAAGCGGTACGGTATTTTGATAATATAATTGGTATTTATAGCCCCGTGATCAAGAGCCAATTGAAGAGTTTCGTTACGGGTCCCACGTTTAGACGCCAATTGAAGAGTTCTAGAATTATGTGATTAAAGTTATTTAATCGTCCCAAGGTTAGGCGCCATTTGAAGAGTTACAAAATAATTGTTACTTATATAAATCACTTTATTTAGTATTGAATAATAGCACAATTGTAAAGTTTGATACTATTTATTCAATAATCACTATTTGTAATGGTCGGAAAACTGATCATGTCGCGTAGCGTAACAATTTAGAGAGGCGGCTGATAACACGATCGTAGGAATCGCGGACAGGAGTTGCAGTCCGACTGCAACCAGGACTGGTCCCCTAGTAGCGTTCAATTGCCCCATCTTTCGTATATATCTAATGCTCGTGGAAGCTTCTGTATAGAAAAATAAAATATAAAAAAACTGAATGCAAGTAGAATGTTCGAGAACATGAAGCTGGCTCAAATTACCGTTTAGAAATGCATATCGATCATTCGAGAAGAGGAAGTTATTTTTTAAAGACTTTTAAATTGTCATTTTGACTTTACAGGTCTTACGTCACGCAGTCTGACGTCATTTATAGTGGCGCTTGTGCCTTCTTGGAAGAAGAAGTGCTTTAAGTGCCACGTAATAGATTATATTATTTAAATAAAATAAGATACGTTTGTAAAATTAGGACGAGATTATTGTCAATGCTCTCACATATTCTTTAGGGGCAAATCAGGTACATTACAGTCTTATACTTGTTTTTCAGATACATTTGTTTAAGAGTAGTTAGTTTACCGATGACTGATATTTAAAAATTAGAAATGTATTGAAATGGCTCCAGAGATTTGGTTCAAAATTGGTATTTGTGTGGTGTTATAAAATTATATTAAATTCTTGACACAAGAGTATTATTTTAATGCTCACCGCAAAATCACAAAAATTGTAGATAAAACTAATAGCTTAAACTGGGTTAAGCTATGCTACTACGAATTTCAAAAAATTAATATTTGAAAACTCCCCCTCCTTATATATACCTGACTTCTCCCTAGCACACCAAAATTTCGCTGACTTTAATGGATTGTACCTGTTTTACAGGTAAGTATTAACCATTAATATAATTTACGTGATTGTAATTGCATCAAAGAGAATATTTCTGGCAACTATTAGCTTTGTTTCAGTCGATCTGGAAAGAAAAGCTCGAAGGCTAAGCTTATGAAGCTCATTTGAATGTCAACCGTTCTTGATGTAAATAGATCAACATGCATGGAGTAAACTGTAGTTATTAGGTATTGAATGAATATCTGGCAACATAGTACCCAAGTGTGTTTAGCGTTCTCTTGGCGATGGGCCAAGTCTAATTTGATCTGGTCACTTGATAAAGTACTCTAGTATGATTTAGTAGATATGTTGACTGATTGTACAGTTCAATATTCACCGTGAATATTAACTTAAAAATCTGGTGATTGCTTCACTGAAGGTATACTTTGTTCAACCTCTGGAAAGTAAAAGCTTACCTTGCTTAGTTCAACTATACTTCTACTATAAGGTAGTACCATAGTTAAATCTGCCAAGATAAGACTTCTACAATTCAATGTAAGATGAGTGTAACATACACTTACACTAAAAGCGAAACCGAGGGTGTGGGCAGGAGGGATTAGAGGTTCTAAAACCACCCCATTCAATGTGTCAGAATTTAAAAATTATACTTTTTTTTTAAATCACGTATTACTACCCGTTTAGGTTATACGCCTATGTACTAATTACACTAATAGCTTAGGGATTAGAAAGGCTTAATTTAGAGGAAGTACGCCCGCATTTGTGTGGAAGGAGAGAGTAAAACCATTTAGGGAAAACTACCCTCAGTGCACCCGACCGGGATCTGACCCCGATCTCCCTGTCTTCGACAGTCTAGTCCAACACGAAAGTAGCGCATTAAACAACGAGGCCCCTAAAGCAGGTAATGCGTTGTTGCTGTTGTAGTTTAGTTTATTGATGAAATGTGTCATAAAGTCATACTAATAAGTCTACAACACAATTATACATAATTTATATTTTGGAATAATTATTTATATATTTTTTTAAATAGTTGTTATTAAGCTTTCATTAGAAAATCAAAAACCATTTTAATAATCATATTAGGCCTTAAAAGTTTTCAGATAAAAATTTTGCAAAAAATTGTTTAACCAATTTTTTTTAATCATTTTTAAAATGAATCATCAGTAAATTACCATGAAATATTTTTTTTTAAATTAATAAAACAAACGTACATTCTAATTTATCATGCAAAACACTTCCAAAATACCTATTTTAGACAAGATATTTATAGACATTTTCAAAAAATTGGTTGTTTTGAGATGTCATCAATAATTTTAGTGCTATAACCAAAATTATTAGGCTTATTTAGACTCTAGGCATAACCATATAACATCTAAATACCAAGTTTGAATAAAATCTATTAAACTGTTTTGATTGTAGCCTCAAGCACAGATAGAGGGATGGATAGACAGACAGACATGAAGGCAGACACAATTGAAAGGCTCGCGTTTTTTAGTTCAGGAGCACATAAACAGTAAAGATCCAACAAAATGTTCATTATTACAATACTTTTCTATTTGAGACATTTTAAAAATTAAAAATATGTTTATAATTGAAATATGTATTGGCGTTAAAATATATTTTCAAATATAAAATGTGTATAATACCCATATCTATATTATATAATACCCATTTTCAAAAAGGGGGACAAAACCAAGTGTAATGACTATATAGTTATCTCACAACCACCAACATTCTATAAAATTGTATCTAACATAATTTTAATGAGATTGACAACATATGCAGAGGAAATAATTGGGGATCATCAGTGTAGATTTTAACTAAATAAGTTAGATCATCAATGTATCAGATTTTTACTACTCGGCAAACAATAAGAAAAGGGGTTTTTAAATTACACATAGATTTTAAAAAGGTATTTGATTTAGTTAGTAGTCCAAAATTTCGGATAATCCGAACACACTTTTTGTATAGCGGGGGAAAAGAAGTAGTTCAATTGAAATATATTTTATTGTTTAACAGCTAAAAATTAAATTGTAAGAAACAGTGAGTGATATCTGATAATGCTTAATATTTAAATGTTGTAGTCGACACACTGTGTTTTCATCTAACTTAAAATAATTAAAGTAGGCTTACACATTCACTTCGTGTTATACATCTATTAAATAAATTAAAATTTGATTAAACTCATTCAACTGTAATTAAAAATTCGTAAAAAATATTGTATTATCTCTGTATTCCGGATGTTCACTAATACAAACAAACTTCAGCCCCAATTAGTTCATTTTAACAAGGTTATAGTGGTTATTAAATTTTAGTTAAGTTTGGGATACCCAAAGAACGTGTCAATCTAATTAATGTATATTTGAGTGATACACATGGCAGGGTAGGGGTTGAATATCACTTATAAGATACCTTTGAAATATATAATACATTGACACAAGGATTTGCACTTTCCCCATAGATTATTCTATTATTAGAATGCCAGAGGTAGGAAAGGGTTGACAAACGGTACAATTCAGCTATTAGGATACGCAGATGATTTATCTTTGTTGGGAAATAAATAGTAAAGAAGCTGTTAAAAAAATGCAGACATTTTATTAGAGACTATTGCAAACAACATATCATTTTACAGGATTAACGAGTTTAAATTTTTGGGAACAATTTTAACTAGCGATAACAATATTAAATGGGAAATAATGAAAAGAACACAGACGGGAAATACAGTCAGTAAGTTGTTGACATCTCACCTGCTTTCAAGAAATACAAAACTCAACATATACAAAATAATAATTTTATCTGTCGTTCTCAATGGGTGTGAAACGTGGTATCTTACTTTTCATGATGAAAACAAAATAATTATGGTGTTCTAAAACAAGGGGCTTAGAAATATATTTGATCCAAAAAAATTAGACTACTGGGGATTGGCGGAGGATACATAATGATGAGCTACATGCTCTTTACTCATCAAAAGATAGTGTTAGGGTTATCAAGTTTCGTAGATTAAGGTGGGCAGGGCATTCAGCACGAATGAGATATTCTAGAACCTTGTTCATTGTACTGAATGGCAAACCCAATGGGGAGAGACCATTAGGAATACCTAGACACAGATGGGAGAGTAACATTAGAATGGACCGGAAAGAACTAGCTCAATATATGGATAGGTCACGTACTTTTATAAGTGCGGCAATGAATTTTCGAGTTTCTGATGTCATAGAGTAAGTAAACCCCCAAACAAGTTATCTATCCATGCTAATGACCCTGATATATGTACCTAGTAAGCAGGTGATGGAGGTCCCGAGGTGCAGTAGGAAGCTTGTCTCCACTGCAGTGATGCCCATCATCAAGAACTTCTCTTCAAACAGGATGCCAAAACACGTCAGTAATGGCAGGAGTGTCAGCTGAAAAAAAAACTTCTGTCACTACAATAGATGTCAGGTAATTGACAGTAATCCATCTGGCCGGAATTCCAACACCAACCCTTAACGAGAGCAACCAAGTACAATACAAATCTTAAACGATCAGCAGCTTATTTTTTAGCAGGGTTGGAATTATTTTTTTTAATACAAACTTCCTGGTTTTTTCCATAAGGAATTAAAATTTCTTCGGACACTTTAGAGAAAAGAGACCATTTATTTTAGGAGACATTAATTCTAAAATCATGTGTGGGAACCGGAGAATGCAATTTCAATCGCAATTGAAATGGTACATAATACACATTATAGTCAATTTTTTATTCGTGTTACTGGACAATGTGAATAAATTAGCTGTATAATTAGGCACTGTATAAGATACAACTGATTTATAAGCAAAGACTAACTGAAAGTAGAGGTAAAGCCAAAAGTTAATGAAAAAATCACAACAATTGGAAAATATTTATCACTGCCCATAATGGTTGACTAAACATTTTAAAACCTTTAGTAACTAACATGATTAAAAAAAATTATCTACATCCATATAGGTTTCAAATTGCATTAATGTATTTAACAAATTGAGAGCAAAATAAATCCGGTACTTCAGTCTTATTTCGGAAACTGTATCAACATTTTTAGGACGAATGGTCACTTTACTTCAAAGAATCTATGAATAATTTAAAAGAAAATTATTTAAATTTTTCTGAAGTCATGTAATCAGTGTTTAGAACATGTTGATTTGATCTTGATGTGGGGGTAGGGGAATATATATGCAGTCGTTACACAACCCAATGTTTCAGGAGGGAGATAAGGGGAGGTATAAAGCATAGCTCAATCAACGTGCTTAGTTCTTCGGCAAATGCTTTCTGGTTAAAGCTTGCAGTTAATTGTCAAAAATTCACAAATATTCTAGTTTATTGTGAAATTTACGAAATTTTCCAGAAACAAAAAAATCCACATTTTTCCCCAGTCTTCCTGATTCTAGGCAACCCTAGGTTTTTCACCCACGAAGCTTCTGTAATTGGACTGGTTAGTGATTGAAGTCACAAATTGATTAATGGTTGTTACTTATGTTCCGCACACAGTGCTACGCAAAATTGGCGGAATTTCAAACAATTTTGTATTCTTTAGCTGCAAGCATCTTCTTCGGGCTTCTAGAATATTTAATATCCATTCATATAATGTCTAGTGACTCCAGTGCGAGGATAATGTGGCTCTCTATTATTATTATTATTATTACAGATATACGAGATGTAACAAAAAAAGATTTTGAATTCATACAAACAATGAAAATAATATAAATTGAATAATAATCGATTATTCGTCACGGCAAAGGGACTGCAACAAACTGATTCAAAATGCCGAAAGGATAAGTTGATTCAAATATGTTAAATAACTGTTCATCCATGATGATCGCATTTGTAACTGAGGTAACCTGGTGATTAGCATGCTGAGTTTCCAGTGACTAATCACGGATGTGTTGTAAACCAGTCTACAAATAGTAGCCCCATGAGCGGATCTATATTGAAATACAATGGCGGTGACGCTCAAGCTACTTGTTGGTAATTTAAGTTTTACTCGCATCATCTTTGATTAACTTTGTGGGCAAAAAATCAAATTCTAGGTTAGCTGGAAAACGCAAGAAATTCTAAATAATAATAAAAAATGTGTGGATATGTTCGCTTTGAATAAATAAGTCATGTTTCATAAGCAGCTGCTCCTACATTACCACTGATGCAACCCACAATGCCAATTCTCCGCTGAACGAGATCAAAGCTTTCAACACAAACGCTATAATCGTGTTTCCATGGAAACGGATAAGCGGTAGCCTGTGCCTAAGTCTTTGCTGGGCGATGAGATAGACTCACCTGATAGGATTAGTTGTCTATTCGATAGAGCACTTGATCTGCGGCAGTGGTTTAAGATGTCAGTGTGTTTGATCAGAACGTATCAATTAATTAAAATGATTAATACACACTTCAGTGGCCGAATGGTATAAGACGTCACTCTCGTGTTGAATTGACCTGCTGATAATGGGGAGAATAGAGTCTGAATCCAGGACAGGTCAACTTAGGGTCAGAAGCGAATTTACACTATAGGCCCCATAGGCACAGGCCTAGGGGCGGCGGCTTTAGGGGTGGCACAATTTGGGTATTATAATTTTTTGTTTTTAATAATTACGTTTAAAAATTATTGACTAACATTATCGAAATAGTTCAAGCTAAAGTCGGAACGACAATATTTCTTTTTAAATAACTGTACTTTGCAATTGCTTTGTAACTGATGTCATAATGTTAACTCAAACTACTGTAGGGCATGCACATGCCTGATTATTTTTCGTAGAAATCGTTTCTCAAATACTAACTTTCCCCCTGCCCCGCTCCCAACACTTCTTTCTTCCAAAACCTCCTAAAGCACTTGACAAAAAAAATGGTAAAGGGGAGGGGGGTTCACATATTATAATTGTGCATAGGGGCGCAACAATTTTAAATCCACCACTACTGATGGTGGCTTTTCCTAAGTGGTTTCCCACGCTCCTTCCAAGCAAATGCGGATAGATTACTTCTGAAATGCTTTCTTCCTCATCTTTACCCCAATAGAGTAGTTATCATATATGTGTATAGCTTGAACCGGTATTAAGAAACATGATAAAAAAATGGTGGAAAGAGTTTGAAAAATAAACCATTTTCCATGTATAAATAAAATAATTCGTTGAAACTTTTGTAAATATTTCATTTTATATTAACATATTTCTCAAATATTATATATTATGTTAACATATATCTCAAATATTATATTAAATTATTCAACTGATAAAGTTACCGGTATTACAATTTTTTCAATAGCAATTGCTTAAAGTAAGGAGATACGTTTAATAGGGGAGAAAAGGGGAGAAAAGGGCAGTTTGCCATTTTCTTGAATACAGGATACGTAACCGCTAACAATGTAGACCACTTGGACATCAATACTGGTACAGTACTCCCTGTTAACCCTGAAAGAAAGCAGTCGTGTTCACCTTAACTGACCAAATTATAGCACTATCTTAAAAGACACACAATAGAGGAAGCAAGCATGGTAAGCTACCTTTCAAAGTAAGCTGAAGGTAGCTGCTTGTATGCTTGTAAAGGTGGTTTCTTTTAGTTAACTCATTTTCTGACAGGGTTTTGAAATAATATATATTATACCCATTCCTCTTTAAAAGGTAAACTAAGAGCATAAAAATATGACTTGAACACAATTTCATCACATGCTGCTTTAATGGGTACGTAACCAAGGTTATAAACACACACTGAGATAATCCAAGATCTATTAACACAGAAAACCCATTCAACTTGAGTCTTCTATAAAGTGGCATGCACTTGCAATTTACAGTCCGATTTAGAAACGAAGGAAATTTGACAGTTTTAAAAAGTTACTAAAACACTTTTCATATATTAATACAAATCAGCCTCGTGGTATAGGGGTCAACGCACCTGATAACCTACCTAGGGGTTCCAAGTTCGGTTCCCACCTGGTACCATGGATATTTCACTCGCAAGGGGAACCATCCCAATGGTCACGAGGGTCTAGTTATGCTAAGTTAGGTTAAGTTTTTCTACTGGTTCCACATTGTCATACCATCACCTCATATATTCAAGACATGGAAAGAGCCTCCCCAGGGCAACGGTACAGCTAATAAGCCCACAAACTTGGTTTACGAGTGCTGTAGCCCAGACACTCGTATACAGGCAGGGTGTTTCTAAGCTCTCTGTGTCCATATGTCATTTTTTAGTTTACAGAATATCATATTTAGATGCGACTATAACTGTAATTGACAAATATAATAGCGTGGCTATTTAATCCAGCACATTAATGTTTCCAAACCATTTATTGGGCAGAAAGGAATAGAAAATCCTAGTAAAATTTTTCGGAAAAGACATGTTTAGTTACCAAATTTTAATTGATGGGCACACCACAGCAAGTGTTAAAATCTCTCGCTTCTTGGTCACAACAGTATCCGTTGGTTGCAATTGACGCGGGCTCATCCTTCCTTAGGCAACGTCACTCGCAGCAGGGCACGTCTAATGATAGGCAACTTGTTTTACACGTACGTACTTACATCTGCGTACTCCCGGCGTTGTTGCGTCTAACTTCAACTTCCATTTAGTAGAGTAAGATGAGTTTTCCGGACATTTATTATTAGGGTTTTCTGTTTCTATTCACAGGTGCTGTGGTTTACGTCTGGGCAGAGAGTTTATGAACAAACACCCTGTGTGCATGTGTGTGTTAAAATTTTAGTCTAAACTTAGCCTTCCCACTAATTCCAATATAAATAATAATTTGATGATAAAATTAGAAGCTTAGATCAATTTTATCCCTACTAAGGTCGGTAAAAGAGACAAAAACTCTAATTAGGTTTTAATTTAGAGGTATGAACAATTCATTTACATTCTGTATAATTTTTTAACGTAATAAGAATGTACACAAAATTGTTGTATTAATTTATTTTTAAACTGTAAGTTTTCCAAATAATAACTAAATAATATATTGTCTAACTAGTGTTGCGTATGGTTTTGATGTAAGGTAAATTTTTAGAAAAAATAGGCTTAATGCAACTTGTATTTTAATTTTGTATATTTTTAATCGTGTGTTTTGGTATAGATATAAATACATTTTAAATATAGATTTAAAAAATAACTAAAAAGCTCTTAAATAAAAAATTCGTGGCATGAATTTTAATAACTACGTACATAATAAAACAATGATATTCAAGCCAATCCGCATGAATTTAAGTGGGATACATTCTTTAACATCATAGATGTATCTTGATGCTAAATAAGTGTGAAGGTGTATTTCATGCGTGATTTGATTTTTAAAAGCCACTTTTATCATATTTTTTCCGCCAGACATATGTTTTACTTCCCTAAATTTATTCAGGGATAAATATTACCATCAAGTAGCCTAGTGTGATTGTTATTTAATGGCTTTAATAATTATGTTGACTAAATACGTAGCTCTAAAATAAAAGTGGATGAAGTTTTGGGTATACGTATTATTAAAGGAGCATACATAAGTTTAATTTAACTTTAAAAAAATAAAAATATTGTTAATGAGCATTAAAAATACAAACGTAGCATTCATATGCAGTCTTCAATAATTGTAACCTTTTAATATTAATTTTTCTGAACAATCCCAAGAAATAAATTATCCCGTCCGAGTCTCAGGAACATCCAATTTCCCGAAGTTCAGAATCCCGAGCAGGTCTAATTAATATATGAATATATGTATACATACACTTTGAGACTCAATTTTCACTAGAAGGGCCTTTTCTAACTGTTAGAAAAGTTACTATTATTACTTTTTGAAATATACCTCTAAAATAGTACTAATAACATATTTAAATCCAATTCAGTGGCCATGTGGTCTATTACGCTACTCTCTAGTAGACTAGACTGCAGATGACGATGAGATCGAGGTTCAAATCTCGGTTGGGTGTAATGAGGGTGGTTTGGTCAAAAATAGTGTTCCGCTCTCCCTCCTTGAAAATACGGGTACAAAAAACCTAGTAAAATATAATTACTTTTGGCCAGAAAAAAAATACGTTTTTATTTAATAAAAAGTCATTTTTATGATAATAAGGTTATAGTCATGTGATCAACAATAATTATTGTTACTTCTCAGAGATGTTATAATAATTTAAGTCCTTTAATAATTTACCTATGCAAGAAATGTGTCAGTATTTTATCCAAGTTCCTTTCCACTAGAATCCTAATATAGTTGTATACTTGATGCTAGGGTGTTGACTTACATTGATGACGCTGTTGGCAGCCACAATCACCCACCCCCATCCACCCTCCGGGACAGATTGTGGAGACGACATTGCTCAAGGACACCGAGGTGCATACACAGGTTATCAACTCCTGCTGGAACAAAGGAATAGTCTCAGACTCAGTAAAGTCGTACTCTCAGTATAGTCACTGTCGTAGCTGTAGCTTAGCTCAATATTCAACTTATTAGGTAGTCACTGGTCACCCATAAACCACGTAACGCGGTGTAGAGGAGGCAAGGGGTAGAGATGAAGAATTTCCGGAAAATCTTTAATCAGAAAATTCTCTGCAGTGGCGGCTTGTAGTGGAAGGGTTAAATTGTAGAGGCGACACTTGGAGCTGGGGTAGATATGAAGCACGGAGGATAGGGGGGCGGGGAGACAAATGTCGGGCAAACCTTTAAATTATTTTAGTTAACTTAGTGATGATAAAAATCGAAGTATGATTTATGAACATAACGGGTTCACAAAGGCTTTCATTCATTTGTTTCCTTACTACTTTTTCTTAGCACCGCATCTTACTACCCGTTTGGGCTATATGCTTATGTACTAATTACGCTACTGTGCTAGGGATGAGGATTAGTGTACTTATAGATGACTTACGAATATTCACGGTGTCGAAAATTCAAGTTTAACTCTTAACTTTTTCATTAAATTGAAAAATAACACCTGGACGCGGGCATCGAGCCCGGGACCTATGGATTAGTACGCTAATGATCTGATCACTGAGATATTTATAAATAGTCTCGTGTACAGGACCATTCTTCACTCAAATTCTACTTCTACTGCCCATACCGCAAGAATCTCAATCGTCGCTTTACGAGAGAGTTTTAGAAACCGCCTCATGACCAGGAATGGCGATATTATTTGGCTTGTGAGATCACCAGATCTTTCGGTGTGTGATTTCTTTTCATGGGAACTTTTAAAATTCGAGTGGTTGCTCACCGTCCTTAAGGTATTACCGAACTGAAGAATAGGATTAATTAAGAGAGTGAAGCGATCTCCATTTATATGTTGCTGCGAGTTTCGACGAACTCGCGTTCACGAATTCAGGAATGCATGAGAAGAGAAGGTGGCCGGCCATCTCAAGGAAGTTATCTTTAATAAATGGCTTTTATATAAAGTAAGTGATAAATGGCATAGTTGTAACATTTTGATAGCCATGTTTGTAGGGAAATTTAAATAATTTAAAGTTTTACTAGACAATTATCAAAATCGCCCGTTCCTTCGTGCCATCCTGTAGATGCGGCTATAACCGTATTTTAACAAATATAATAACTTAGCTATTTAATCCATGATCCATCATGAAATGCGCATTCGTAAAAATTATTATTGTATTACTGTATTATAAACTATTTTAATAAAGCACAACAATTTTTAGTTTTAAGTTGGCCTAATCGAAACTTATGGCTGTTTTTAAATGTATAATTTTATGTTTTATTTATTCAAAGGCGACAAGTTTATTGATAGATTTCAGTTCAAAAACATCGGCTGTGTGTATGAGGCATTACAGTGAGAGCGAGCAACAAAGAGAGCAATGACTTAATGTTCCATCAGTTCCATGCTCATCATGTGTTTGCTCTATCCGTCAACAGCTGATAAGGTACTAGCTGATAGAGGTCATCTGCTCTCAAAAAGTCACGCGCGCTCGAATGTAAACAATAAACAAAATGTTGTACCGACGCAGATGTTCAGTGGGAACAATGTTGCCTAATGGGCCGGATTACTCTTAGACCGCTCCGAGATCCGTTTTTAAGTTCTCTCGGCATCTTTGGAGCGTAAGTATTGTGATCGTAAAAAAATCGAACTCGAGATTTTGATAAATGTTGACGTTTCATGGAACTCCCTGAAACCAAAAAAGTTGTTTTCACGATGACGTCTGTCTATATCTCAGGCTAAAGCCAAAACTGTTTTACTGATTGGGATAAAACTTGGTATTTGGAGTTTTCATAAGGTCCCCCCTGGGAACATTTGGAATTAGATATCTTACCCTAAATTTAATGGTAGTTTACTGAAGGGCAAAAACAGAAAAAAAATATTTTTTCAAAATTCGTTCTAACGATTTTGATTAAATTTTCTATCTCGATACTGTTTTATCACTATAAACAAAATGTAAACTCTCATTTTCTCTTGAAAATGACTTTGAGGGTATTTACAAAAGTTAAATTTTCCAATTTTCATAATTTCTCCGCAGCAAATTTAGATACGAAATAACATATCATTTTAAAGCGGTGGTACTATTAAAGACACAAATCTTTTATTTGAAACGTATTTTTATAAAACCAGATATTTCTGAGTTAGAAACAAATATATATACTTTTTAACTTAGGTCTATGAAAATAAATTTAATTCTTAACTTCTTTGGTAAACAAAGATATTTCGATTTTTTTCGATTTTTCGATTTTAAGATTTATAAAAATGACAATAATACAATCTAGTTTTACATTAATGAAGGATTCAGTAATTTGATAGAAAATTTTAATAAATTTGAAGAGATTCAAACACTAAGAATTTCCTACAATATCTTGGAAATTTCATCTAATTACATACTCCTGTTTTCTACTGATTTACTGGCCTGTTTAAAAAAAGGGGGTGGGCGCAGAAATTTCCAGGTCAGCCTAAATAATTTCAGGAAAAGAGTGGTAAAATGAGAAATTCCATAGTATTTCCAGGCCTGAAAGATATTTTTAGGGATTAGGAATATTAAATTCAGAGTAAGTGTATCCATATTTGCGTGGAGGGGGAGTGGAAAACTAGTTTGGAAAAACCATCAACACATGTTCAAGAACATCTTAATTTAGGCCTAATGTATGTATAAAATTAAACTAACGTATTTAATAAAAATATTTGAGTTAGTGTGACCAAAAAAACTGTTTTTTGGAATAGCAACTGAAAAATTACAAATCTTAGGAGTCATAACTTAGCAGATTTATAACCATTTCGAATGGTCTTCCCATTTAACTTTGAAGGTAAAATCACTCGATATGAAACATAATGCAACCAGAAGCATGGGGCCTTAACTCACGTTCCCAAATCCCTCCTTAAAGATCAGTGCAAGACTTACAAACTAACTCAGCTCTATAACGAACAAAATCCCCGAACCGACCATAATTTAATTTTTCCTACACTGCATCCTGGTTATTTGTTTATTTGCATTAATGTGGTCAGGATAATAAAGGTAAAATTTAGGAGAAATATACCCACACTAGCGTGGTAGAAGAGTAGGAAACCATATAAGATAAACAACCTTGAGTACATCTGGCAGGAATCTGAATCCCAACCTCTCTGTCACCGATAATCCAGAATATACGAGACAAACCCCTCTGTCCGCATACCAACATGCTATAGCCATGAATAGCATTAAACTGTACAGTTGTTAGCAAGTTCTGGCAGTATGTAGCCTCCTTCCTAATATTGTATATTTGTGATAGTTTGTCTGATAGTAGAAACAAGACATGTAAATACTAATAAAATACCTCTAAAGTCAGGTGCATTAGCTTGTTTGTGCTTCTAATCTATAATGATTATAATTTATTATCAGTTTGCCTTGAACATTCCAACATGTTTCATTCGAAGACAATCGGGGGGGTGTATAGTTTATTCACTAAGATAGGTCTATTCTGATAGCAATAATCTAGTTCCTAAATTTTTATGGGGGGACAAGGGGGTTTCCAGGCCTATCCCCCTCCATTGCATAAATTATTATTATTATTATTATTATTATTATTATTATTATTATTATTAGCACCGCGTCTTACTACCCGTTCGGGCTATACAGCACTTACGCTAATGTGTAATTGTAGGGTGATTGTGAGATTAAATGGAGGACATACAGTTTAACGTGGAATCCGAACCACGGTGGAGGCGTGGCATTCCCCACATTCACAAGATGCCTTGTCAGAGGTGAAGGAAGGGTTTGGTTATCATTTAAATCTATGCTGGGACCAAGGATTGAACCCCGGCCACCAGCATAGAAATCTGACACCTTACCCCTAGACCGCCAGGTCACCCATTGCATAAAAGTTCACGGGAATAGGAGGAGCCTAGCACAAAAATTTACAAAATTAAATAATAGCAAACTTCATTAACTCATGAAAGGTTAGGTTAAGTTAGGTTGGGTTAAGTACCAGGCCTGGATTAAGGGATGTGCCAAGTGTGCCACGCACAGGGGTCCCCAAGGCTAGCCCCTCCCCCTCTCCCTCCTCTTGGCAAATAAGTCACTTTGATTTGTCATATTTATTTAGTGATTTCAATATATAAATAATTTTTTCGTAAATGTCTCTCAAACTAATGTAGAAATTCCATAATCGAAGAACGCTTGTAGTAAGGTATTTCGTGGAGTCCGACAGCCAGTGCTTAAAAATTAACGCAACCTCTGCTTTTGGCAAACCAGAAATACTACATATCTGCAGACAGTATGGTTGACTTTTGACAGAAAAATAAACACTGGTTTTCTATTGACAATAATTTCAGAGGAAAATTAATAAAGTTATGCGACGTGAGAAAAACGCAAAAAAAAAAGTCTTAAATAATAAAATAATTTTTATTAAACTAATACTATTACTATTTTAACTGCAAATGGCTGACTAAATAAAATGCAATTACACTGAGATAGTTTATGATTATATAATGTCAAGTATTATTAAATTATTAGCTATTAATGTACATTACTATAATCCACCCAGAATATAATAGCTTGTATAGTTTAATAGTTACTATAGTATTAATAATCTATATGCTAATAACAAAACTCACGGTACTCACCATGATTGCTAAACGTTTGCGAAAAAAAGTTTGCCTCTAAATAAAATTATCTATATATGATAGACTAGGCCCTTCCCCCTTGCCCCCCCCCCTACCCGCATTATTATTTTCAACACACATATTGAAGAATCATCATAGACTCTAACATAAAATATGAGTGACTATCGACATTTTTATGAGGAATAAATTAAATTTTCAAAATAAAATATAGCCTTTGTTACTCGCTGATAATGTAGCTTTATATTGGTGAAAGAATTTTTTTAATCGGTCCAGTAGTTTTTTAGTTTATCCATTACAAACAAAAAACAAAAAATCAAATCTTTCCTCTTTATAATATTAGTATAGAAGTATAGATATCGTCAGCCGAGAATGTAAGTGTTATCTCCAAAAGTGCTAAATTTGAGATATTTGGTGTTTAGCTATATTTAGAATACACCTGCGGTGAAATTAAGAATACTATCAAATTACTTAAGAGGGCAAACTCGAGCGGTCATCTAGGAACATTGGTTTTATATACAAGGTCAAACTTCAATGCTCTTTTACACTAAAGTGGAAAATTGGACATAAAACACTTTTATTCTCGGGTGAAAATATGTAAGATTCATTACCATTCATTGGGGAACTCAGTTTTAAGGGTCCCAAGTTCTATTTGGCACAGGGCCCTACAAAAATGTTAATCCGGACCTGGTAAGAGCCATAATTTTATATAGAGCTAACTCCCGATTGTCCGCGGTAATGGAGGAGACGAATGCCGTGGATAACACAAAATGGTGGATAATCCTCATATTTAATTATTCAATTTAAACTAATGCTCAACTATCGTTATTGCGTTTAAGAACACATCACTATATTTCACGCACTAAGATAATAAAAAAAACACTTTAAATCAATGTACAGTATACTTAAAATGGACACATCGCTTAAAACCGTATGTATTAGACTTCTGCTTCATTGCAGTTGCTTTCTTTTTCCTTACCCCGCTTTGTAATTTCCTATTTTCCGTAACATCAGCTTGTCATATGGGAGCGTGTCGTCTTCCTGTTCCAGATAATTAATCAGGCTATTAATCCATTCAAGTGCAGTCCCCTTTGCATAAGTTTTTTGTCTCTATGGTCACTATCCCTTCCCTATGGATTTGTTAAGTACAACAATCGGTAGCCCTGTATTTTCCATTAACTCCGCGTTTTTCAACAACGTATCCCCTACTGTTGGCGATACCGCGGATAGTCTGAAGCTTACCGTATATAGATTATGGAAGGTCTCAAAGTCAGGCTTGTGCTAGGCTATTTATCGCACTAGGACTACTTATAATCCCTTCCTTAAGTTGCCTTGGAGGAACTCAACCCTCCCCCTCCTTCCCTCGCGTGTACGAACTCAGCTGTGTATGGAATTAAAGGAACTTTTTCGAAGAGGTAATTACACCAGGTCTCGTGGTGGAGGAACTCAACCGCGTCCAAGACAATAGCCACGGGATTAAGTTGTTCCCGACCTTCTTCTTTGAGTGTAAGTACTTTTCCATCGATTCATCTATCTATCAATGCTGAGACCACTGTTAGCTTCACTACATCGGCCACGACTCATCAATTCCCCTATTATACCAAGCGACACTTTAAATTATGATCTTTCCTGTAGAATTGTCTGCTACTTTTAACTCTTAGTTATCTTGTTGGAACAAAATAAAACACTCCGGACTATGAAATACACTATCTTATCATTGTTTAGAAATTGTAAACAAGGGTATCATTATCAAAATCCCTAGATTTTTATATGATTATCCTTGAGATATTTATCAATTTAAATTTGGAATCTATTGTTTTGTTAAACTTGTGTAAATGCAAGCGTCATTGGCTCTAGATTAGGCCAGACAGTTTCCCGAAGACGAATCGAATTATTTATTCTTGGCACGTGTTTAGTTTAAGTTATAAATGTGTACGTCTAGGTCATGGGCTATTAACATCTAAGAGAGGGTGATTTAATGAAAGTGCACTCGCATTAGTCTGTAAAACTATTGTGATGATCACATTTGTAAAACTACATTTAGTGCACCCTGCTGAGATTAGAATCTCCATCTAGTTTCATGGAACTATGTATGGTGCAAACATAACGCCTTTACCAACGTGGCCACCAGCAAGGGTTGGTTTGTATTATATTTTGGTAGCCTGTAAATGAAATGGGTGGTCTAGCTTTAAATAATTGACGCAAGTTTTAAAAAAATAAAACACTTGCATTTGCCTCCATTTTTAATTTAACTAATTTTGGACAACCGCATAAAATTTAAATACGTGTCGAATGTTGACTTAATTTTTTTTAGCACCGTGTCTTACTACCCGTTCGGGTTATACGGTTGTGTACTAATTACGCTAATGGTTTAAGGAATTAGGGAGGTTATATTTATAGGGAGTGCACCCAAATTTGCGTGGAGGGAGAGTGGAAAACCATTTTGGAAAAACCTTCCTCGGTATATCTGACCGAGATTCGAACCTAGAGCTCTCCATCATCGGCAGTCTAGTCTACTGCGAGAGTAACGCATTAAACCATGCGGCCACCGAAGCGGGTTTAACTTAATTGTATTGAATAATTTAACCATTTTAATTTTAAACTTTTAAAGTAATAGGATCTTTGATTTTGATTTGCCAATGAGGAAGGTAGAAGTGAGAGGAAATGTATCCTCATTTTCATAAAAATATAAAGTAGTGAAACAATGTGAGGGGAAAATTTAGTGAGATTTGAACACCAACCTCCCCGGCATCAATAAACTAGATCAAGTCAGATTGATGACAGAGTACCTGTGCCCAGCGATACAAAGGGTTTTTATTGTGTAATAATAGGAAATGTCCTTTATATAAACACACACACACCAATGGAAAACATTATTCAAGCTAGCAAATGTCGATTAGTCCTGTACTCCCATCCTCTTTATTTAAAAGCACTATATGGTTGATTATATGTACTTTGGAGAGTAAATATAAGATAGTCGCTTATCTATCTAACATCTCAAACGAAGTGTATTTATTAGAGATAATAGGCCGTGTCAATATTACATTTACCTGAATATCTTTTAAAATAAAACTTTACAAAAGTCCTGTTTTGATCGAGCTGCTGTCACCCTAAGTGTCTATAATGTGCAAGGTAATCCCTTTCCTATCCCACCCCTATCTCCGCTTTTCCTTAACCACTTAACCGCCAAGGTGAACCACCTGTTCCGGTTTGACCTTTGACCTTATATAACTTGAAGTTTTCATAATTGTATTCAATACTACTTATGAATTAATGTAAAAGTTATATATTATATCTGAAAATATGGTTTAGAACATTAAACGATATTTAAAATAAAACTTCCGTTTTGTTGTTTTAAGTTGGCTAACGCGCTTGTTTCGTGTAAAGCCAGACTGCGGAGGACGGGGGAGCTCGAAATTCAAATCTGAGTCGGGTAAACTAGGGGTGGTTTTCCACTCTCCCTCTATGCAAAGGCGGGCTAACCTCCTCTAAATTCCAACTTATTAATTATCAATCCCTTAGCTTAATTAGTACTTAAGGAGTTCGAGGTTCGAATTTCGGTCGGGTAAACTAGGGGTGGTAATTAGTACTTAAGCGTATAACCCAAACAGGGTAGTAAGTGGCAGTGCTAAAATGTGTCAAGTTCACGTGTGTGTGGGTGGGTGACACCTTACCTTAAACCAAATTTAGTTAAAATTATAAACAAATATTTAAGCAGTGAAATAATAATAATAGTATACTTATTTCTCCTTTCTGTTCATATATTATACTTGCTAAAGCTATATTAACCACACGTGTGTAAGCAATAAAGCTTAACATTTAACCGTTTGTGCTCTTTAATATTTATTCCGGCAAAGTTGTCACGTGTATATTGGCAGCGCCTTTCTGTCACAACATTCTAGAGACCGAACGGGTGCACTCAGTTTTAAACGTCATATTCTTCTCTATGGTTTGACAACTAGAGAGTATGAAGCACCCGGCGAAATGTATCAGTATTCGAATCTGTGTTGGGCGAGGTTGGGGGATTTGAATACCTGACGAGGTGTACTGTTGGTAGTTCTCACTAAATGGTTTCCCGCTCTCCCTCCGCGTGGACGCTGTAACATTTCCTTACTCCCCCTCCACGCAAATGTGTTTTCAACCTTCCCAATTCCTAATCCTGTTGGACCCACGGTTCTACTTCTTCTTTCAATCTGTTGTAATATTTGGTTTGGTTGAAGTGTACATAGAGAAGAGCCAGCCTCGTAAAGATTGTTAACTCTCTAAAAAGAGTGCATAGTGATATATACCTGCCTCGGTGGCGCAGTTGGCTAACACGCCAGATTCGTGTTGAGCTAGACTTCCGAGGACGGGAGAGATTGAGGTTCGAATCTCGGTTGGGTGAACTGGGGGTGGTTTTTCCGCTTACCCACCACGCGCAAATGCGGATGTAACCTTTTCAGTTCCTAGTCCATTAGCGTAAATAGAGCTTAAGCGTATTATAACCCGAACTGTTAGTAATACGTGGTGCTAAAAAGAGTAAAAGATAGCAAACTCGTGCTAATCTGCACGGCCGTGGTTTAGGAGGGTGTGTCGCTGGTTCGGTGCCACAGCGGGGAGACAAGGGACTTTTCCATTGATCAACCCCCTCCCTCCCCTCACCTTACACCCCCCGCGGTTATATCGCGTGAGGGCGGCTTTAAGTTAGGTCGATGCCCGTGGTTATTAAGGGACTCTAGTTTGAGCCCATGCCGGAACTTGGAAGGTTTTGTTTCGACTATTTTGTTTATGTTGTCAGACTCTCATAGTTAAATAAGTAAAGTAACACCAATGGCTACAAGTCGTCAGGCTCGCACTAAGGGGAATAAGTGTAGTAAAGCCCTAGCTGGTAGTAAAAACTCTGTGAAAAACCAACTGTTTTAGAGGCTATTTTATTTCATACAAAGAGACTCTTAGAAAATACAAACTTTTTCGTCCAACATTTATAAAATAATACTACAGTATCGGTGATAGTTTATAGGTATTGATAGTATATCAAAATAGGATGCTGCTTGTCTCGACGTATGAATACGTGAAATTAGATCTAGTGGCTTTTCTAGTGTGTTCCTGTATGGGACTGTAGTTCAGTGAGACAGTGCTAAGCTGTCATGTTCATATCTATGATTCGGTTCGAATCTCGTTGGGGTGCAATGGGAATAAATCTCGATATTGAGATTTTAGATCTTGATTATTCTTTGTTTTCTCCCTTGCGGGCCGGACCATCCGTTTGGGCTATCCGCATATTTATATTAATGGAACAGGAATCTATATTATTATTATTATTATTATTATTAGCTCCGCGTCTTACTACCCGTTCGGGTTATACGCACTCTATAATAATAAAAAGAAGAGTTTGTGTGTGTGTTTGTTTGTGATATATTATTTCGTCAAAATATAGTTGCGAACATTAAATTAGAAATTACTTATGAATTAATGTAAGAGCTATATATTATTAGACTATTATTATTAGCACCGCGTCTTACTACCTGTTCGGGTTGTACGCACTTACACTAATGTGTAATGGTAGGGTGATTGTGAGATGAAATGAAGGACCTACGGTTTAACGTGTAATCTGAACCACAGTGGAGTCCAGGCATTCCTTACATGACAAAATATAAATGAGAACTTTAATTTTTCTGTTGTTATAATTGGCTCGAAGAATAAACCGGTTGTTTCATTTTTTTCACTCTATCCTTGGGTATCAATCTATCATCACAATGCATTTTATACTTGCATCGATGGTCGCATGGTCTAAGGCGTTACTAGACGGCCGATGATAGAGTAATCGACGTTTGAAGCAAATGTGGGTACACATTCTACCTGGTCTAGAAAAATTTGGTAAACCAGCAAAACTCCTTCGAAAATGGTGGGGGGTGCACACGGAAGGAAGTACGACTGGTATAACAGGCATTAGCTGTGCTAAAGATGTTGAGGTTCGAATTCCGGTGTGCATGCCATCTAAATGTCAAGCTCATCTTATTATGGTGGGGGAGGAGGGTAAATTGAATCCCCACCGTGTAAACTTTAGGTATTTCTCCCTCCGGGACATTTTCTTAATCCTCCCCATGGTTGATACCTACATCCGGACCATGTCGACGGATGATACCAAACAACCGATCCTGTAGACTTTTGGGGTGGTGGATAGTGCCCCCTAACTGAGGATTGTAAATCACCGTAAGGCTTCCAAGGCCCCTGATTGCGCATAACCAGAGCTGTGTCAATGCTCTATAGTTGCGAGAAAAAAACCATTGCCACATAGGGGTTGCGACATTGCGATGACTAGTTGCAACATCACCGGGAAAAAACCCATTACCACATAGGGGGTGGGGAAAGGGTTGTGACACATACCTTGAAGGAGGGGGAATGAGGGGAAGTGAAAGGGGTCTTACAGCCGGGAACCATTTCTTACACTATTCCCTAAGCGGCCGGTGGGAAAACTAACTGAGAATTGTAAATCACCGTAAGGCTTCCAAGGCCCCTGATTGCGCATAACCAGAGCTGTGTCAATGCTCTATAGTTGCGAAAAAAAACCATTGCCACATAGGGGTTGCGACATTGCGATGACTAGTTGCAACATCACCGGGAAAAAACCCATTACCACATAAGGGGTGGGGAAAGGGTTGTGACACATACCTTGAAGGAGGGGGAATGAGGGGAAGTGAAAGGAGTCTTACAGCCGGGAACCATTTCTTACACTATTCCCTAAGCGGCCGGTGGGAAAGGTTCGTGTTACCTCCTTTGGGGAAGTGAAAGGGTGGCAAACAGCTGCCAGCCGGTCAGTGGTCGCATTCTACGCTACGCTGCCATTAGGAGAGCTTCGTGCTTCGTGCCAGTGCCACGGGAGGAGCGCCCGACGCCATAGACTGCACGCCAATAAAAAAAATAAACTCAAACACCCCGTCCCAATCCTACAACAGTAAACTTCCTCACTCCAATAAAAGACTCCAACGCCCGTCCGAATCCTAACCAAACATAAAAAAAACCAGTTTGGATAAGAATAATCCAATGAAAGGGGGTCAGGTCAGGGAGAGGGGTAAAACCAATCAGAGAACGACAACAACATTACGTAACAACCAATCAGAGAATGACAACAACATTGCTTAACAACCAATCAGAGAGTGACAACAACATTGCGTAATCACAATACACACACTCTCTCCACGTCGGGGTCAAAGGTCAAACTGGAACAGGTGGTCCACATAGTTAGTCCCTTATGTGGTGAATGATCGAAAATGTATGTTCCTAATTATTAATTACTTTTGTGACTGAACTTGCCAAAGTGACAAAGTATTTACAAGCAAGGAGAGAGAAAGGTTGTGGGCATTAAGACTCGTGTGATAATTTAACATTATTTATTCATAACAACAATAAGATATTATATTTATCAATTTCCTCAAGTTGATAACTAATTTCTTCTTCCATCTTTACTGTCTCAACAGCGTTGGAAGAATGTATCTAATGGCCTCAGTTGAATTACAGTTTATCAACGATCAAAATTATAAAGATTAGGCGTACGGTACACCTAATGTTCCATATTTCTAATATTTCAATTTGGGAAAAGTGAATATCCTATTTAAATGCATAGAAAGATTATATTTCGGAGAAAAAAAAATTGTTGACAAAAAATTTTAAATAATCAGTATTGTTGTCAATCAGGAAGTTGGAAGTTTGCGCTGGCAGCTGAGAAAATAAAAAGTATTTAGGGCGCATAGAATAAAACCAAAACAAAAATGGGAGTATTAACATAGGGAAAAAAAATAGTGTCTGATCTTTGAGAAATGGTATGTTGCTGTGGTATTGCAGGGGACAATACAGCCTTTAGTCATGGTGAGAGAATTATCAAGGACTCCTCAAACCTAGGCGGCAGCGTATTAAAAGCATCAATGATATGACTCTTACTGTAAATGGATTGATATACTTTGGTTATTTATGTAAAACGAGAGTTTCTGAGATTAAAGCGCGCGCGCGCGTGTGTGTGTGTGTGTACTGTGTGTGTCGCCTTCAATGATAGTTTGGAAAAAACGTAGTACTATATTCCATTCACGGTAGGAATTACTCTCTGAAAGGTCTTTTTTCCTACCAATATCCTACTATATAGTAGATTTATGGTAGGGAAAAAGGCCTTTCAGAAGTCAATTCCTACGGTGAATGGATTATAAGTATCCCATCCTAAATAAAATGGAATTGTCCCTTGCATATTTTTATTGTTTCATCTAAAAATTAGCGCGGCAACAAACCCTTCTAACACTGCGCCCCCAAATCCCTTACCAAACCTCCTGCGCTCCTCTCCCTCAGGTGCGTGTGGTGCAGGTCCGTAGCTACACCCCTGCCTATGAAATAATGTATTATTGGTTCTCGTCACCTGTTAGTTAGAGAGTGTATAAAAATCGCTTCTCTAGTGAGTTTAATTGACTTTACCGTCACATTCATTTCTTAGCCGTCTGGCTGTGTGGTCGTGTTTTCCATTAATACCACAGGTCCACCGTGACATTTCTTAAATGTATTTAGGCACAAACCTGAGTAGCATGGAAAGAGAATGGGAAAACCTTTATATCTGTAGTGTGTTGGTCACACAAGCGAGAGTGGGTGGGTGGGAATTAGGGGGTGAAAAGAAAGGTAGGTAGAAGAGGGTAATTTGCCACTATGAATGGGTTCAAGTAGTTTGGTGGAGGGGTGAGCCACCAATAAGAATGGGCAAAGGAAGATTGCATTCGTAGAAAAATTACCTTTATGGATCCTGAGTGTGGTAAGTTTGGGGGGGAGAAGAGGTGGTAAAGAGGGTAAGGGACGAGGGAAATAGGGGCGGGTGGAAAAAGAGGAAAGGGCAGCGAGGGTGGCCTGGGGAAGGAGTGGAGGGGATGTGAGAGATGTCCACCATTTTATTCAAAAAAGTGAACCAGATACGTTATTTTTATTTACCATTTAGTTCTTTTTTACCGATAAAACGTGAAATGTTAATTAAAAGTATACGGAAGCGGGATGGTTACTACCAAGAAGTTAGGTCATCATGAATAAACTAAGGTCCAGGCATTAAGTTGATTTAGTGTTTGTGCAAGAATAAATGCGGCAAAAATAAAACTCTTTGCGGAACCATACGGAACAAAAGAAGAACAAATTATTACAGTCATTGAAGAGGCTACTGTGAAGTGGACCCTTTCATCCGTTTAAATATATTATTTGTGAGCCTATCAAAATACCACAAAAGAAACTTTTCAATGCAGGAACAAACCATAACTTACAAAGAACAAACGATTGCAACCATAAAACTATTAATTTAACTGTGTGTAGTGGGTTAGTGAGGTCTTCTCACTAACGCGAGCAATTCATGCCCCGGTCATAACACACAGACATAAAAATCGACGGTTTTTCTTGTGTTTTTTTTACCGATTTTCCACACCAAGCTCTTTTAAAACGTAAAGATAAGAAAAATGTTGCTTAGTAATGAAGAAAACATATTCTTTTATGTATATTTAATTTATTCTGTAAGGAGCAAGTTTATCTTGAAGGGTTGCACGTTGGTTGACAGTGTTCACTATTTATGAGCAGTTTTTATCCATTATTGGCCCAGAGAGGGAAGTATAGATTTAAGGAGTTTAAACCCTTGAGAATATTAAGAGGTGATTAACCTGGGGGAATAAAGCTAAATGTATTTACATACATTTTCCTGAAATCTTTGTGGGCCAAATAGAATCAGTCGGCGGGCCGTAGGTTTCCAACCACGGGTGTAGTCAAGGTAAGACTGCTACTTTCAGAATAAACGGAGTGTACGAACTATATTGCTAGAAATAAAGCTTAAAAATTAAGTTAATTATTTTATGTAAAAAGGAGCCACTAAAAGTCCATTGCCTCAGAACTTTTGAATCATCTGGGCAGCCCTGACTGCCCATCTGAGCATTCGCATTTTAATTAATCAAATAGGATTGGGATGCAGAAGATAAAGTTCTAGAGATGTACTCGCATTTCGATAGAGGAAGAGTGGTAAATAAGTTTGGAATAAAAGACACTCAGTAAACCATATTTGGATTCTAGCCTTGAACTCCACGCCATCGACAACCCATTAGGCCTATTATACAAGCCTGACATTTAATCCGCGTTTCCACCGATGCAGATAACAAAATTAAGATGATTAATTTTGACAATAGATAATATTATGTATTGTGAATAAATTGATCTACCGTAGAAACAGGACCGATTTACATTCAGATTAATATTGGAAGAACCTTATTTTGATAGCTAAAAAGTTAAGTAGCCTATTGGATTTACATTCTCGTAGTAACACGTACGTCTTATCATGTGATCTGTGACTCACTTTTGATATATAATATAAATAAATATAATAATTATTATTATTAATTATTATTACTGTAAACAGTAAATTATCAATTTTGATCGAAAAAAGTTTTTATTTTCTAAAATGCCCTATCTATGATGATCATTAGGGACCAGATTTTGCCTAGTTTCCTTTTCTTTTCCTTTATTGTAGAACATAGACATTTGAGATAGATATATATAAATATATATGCATTTCATTTTATTACGAGTACATTATGTTAATTTTATAGTGCCTATAATTAATTACCTTTTTTGTTGGTTTTTGCCTATTTTATGAATAAGTACCTTAACGTGCCTATTTTTTCTTTGGCCTCTCTTTTTTCATAAGGTATGGATTTTCTGCTGAAAGAGAGAGTTTAGTTTCTTAAAAAAAAATTGAGTTGTGGCATACTTGTTTGGAGTAGGTTTGAAAATAGACACTTGTTGAATAAAGTAAAAGTAGCCCCATGGCTTCTTTGGTGCTGACTTATGACAGTCAACATTTAGGTATATACCTAAATGTTGACTGTCAGTAGTGACAGCTGCTAAACACATGTTTTTGATTAGCATCTGGTTCGGGGTAGGGATACGTAATTTGGTCTGGTAACTTTTTAAAGTTGTCAGTCAGCACCAAAGAAGCCATGGGGCTAATGTAGCTTCCAATGAGCGTAAATTGAGTGGATGACAATTGGAGCAGTGGCAGACATCTTGGGAGGAAATGGCATGCTATCGCAGGAGAAAATGTCAACTTCTTTATAAACGGCAGATTTGAAATTTTGTTCCTTAAAATAGTGTGAAGCTGAACTTAGTTTTTCAAATCATAAGCAACTTTTATTTGAAAATATAGCCCATTTTACTATTGAAAATCTAGAAAATTATCTAAGAATTAACAGTGTGTGACCCACTTCAGAGAAACGCGGTGTTAAAAAAAACCCAGCTTAATGTGAATTGTCTGTAGGTAGTAAAATCAATTTTTCATTACTTATTGTATGCTTTGTTTGCCTTAAATGCCAATTATGGTGCCTATATCCCATATTTTGAATGCCTATTTGCCTGCCTAGTTTTAACATTTTTGGTGCCTAATAATCCGCTCCCTAATGATCATAATTCCGGTAAATAAAAGTTTCAAAAATAGAAATATATTTTTAAAAGTAATACCGTATCCAAAAGAAAATGGATGTGTGTATTAAATAATGGTCGAAACTAGTTTTTTTTAAAATATATGTTGGGCCTATTTAAAATTTCACCAAAGTCTGAAAATATTTTTCTCGGATTTTTAATTATATATATTTTTTTAATTCTCAGTGTAGAAGCGTATGTGTTTGAGACTATGGGCCAGTTTCATAGTCAAATTTAGTACGCCTCAAGTGCGGCGCTACACTAAACACAAGACGACACCAACCTAAACTCAAATGGAATAGGCCGTTCTCGCATAGGAAACTGGCCCATTCCGTTCTGGTTTAGGTAGGTGTCGTCATGTACTTAGTGTAGCGCCGCACTTGAGTCGTACTAAATTTGACTATGAAACTAGCCCTTACTTGTAATTCTGTAGCGCATCTGTTTACTGATCAAAAGGTTCCGAGCGTGATTCCCTACAAGGTTGAAACATGTATCTTTGTATAAATTAAGGCTTAACCTTTCACATGGATTAAATGATATCTGGGAGAATTGGTGTTATGTTGGTATTCGAAATAAGTTAGTTTGTAAGGCATAGGCTAATGTAACCAGTATAGTTCACAAAGTGCATGTTTAATACACGAAATAAATATAGGCATAGTTTTGTATTATTCTAAAAACGTGTCACATTCTTAAAAATGGATCAAAATATATGGTAATTTAGTGACATGCCCCATTTTACCCCCCCACCCCTCCCCCTAACTTAAATAGGTAAGTCAGCTCCAATCAGTCGTATCGTGCTGCGGTTTTCTATATTCTACTAAAGAAAACCGTGTAATTAAGATCAGTGAAACAATTTGATTGAATTAAAAAAATACTAGATTTAAAAACGTTAAAATGAACAAATTAAACTTTTCAACTTATTCTAATTTTGCTGTTGTCAAAAGAAGAATTTTATAAAAACGCACTTCGATACGTTTCCTGGTTCGATTGCATTTTTCTTTATTTCCATGGTGCGTGAGTTGGCTATTAACCTTAATTATTCCCTTTTTATTAAATAAAATTCCATCCAAGTCTTGCAGCCTTAATCAAATAAGCATATTATTGGCTGGCTATAGCTAGATATTCCAGAATACTATACTACCAACAATATGCCATTCGTAGACAAATAAATACAACAATTAATGTTTATGTGTTACTCTAACAAAGCAGAACAATTTGTTAATTATCTAGATTCCTCCTACCAAACTAAACAGCCACAATTTTTTAATACAAGATACGTGTATTTTATACTCACGTAAGGGCATGAACAGACGAATACTTAAAGTAAAGTTCTCGTAAACTTGTCACTTTGCTGAAAAACTAAACCAAATAAGTTAAGTGTTTCCTCTTTAACGCGTTGCTAGAGTATATTATTTTTTAGTTCGCCACTGAACGAGAGGTCGCGAGCATTCAAGGACATCGCACACATGTATGGACTGTGTTGTTTTGGTTGAGTAGTGTAGCTCACTGATATACCGCTAGGAGGCAGACTAGGCGCAGCTAGCACATACACGGGAAGCAAGGTATTAACGACCTTATCTTACAGAGCAAATGTAGTCAATATAAATACACCGAACTATTTGTTATGCAACTCACATTTTTGATAGATGGTGTCAACCGTAACATAAAATATAATGGCCTTCCGTAAATGTCGTCAAAGCTGCATTTGCTTACTACATCTTATAGAATGTTCTTATCGTGGCGGTCGGACTATTCTCAAATGAGAGCGTGGCTACGTGCCAGACGGCAGCTGTTGATTTTATGTACAGGTTTGGTTGAAGTTGAGTTTCAACTTAGCCAACAAGGGGGACCTAAAGTCCGTTCACGATAGGTTTTTACCTGGATGACAGTTCGAAAAACATATGTTTAGGTTTTGGGTTGCCAACACTTGTAAAATTATTATTATTATTATTATTA
>CABFOW010003613.1:0-61795 GCA_902141385.1 Timema californicum
TCCGTTAGAGTAATTAGTACTTAAAGCGTATAACCCGAACGGGTAGTAAGACGCGGTGCTAAATATTATTATTATTTCATATTAGTCGTCGTACCTGGGAGTGGGGGGTGGGGGTGGGGGAGGATCGTACAAGTCAACTTTAATGCTTGTCCAAATAACAAGGTTTGTAATAAAACTCGGTGACAATTCTGACATTTTGTGAGTTTTGTGCAAATCAACAGCTCATTATATATTTTTTAAGAGACCTTAACTACTTTTTATGACGTTTGGAACCCTGTCATAATAGCTTCCGTACATTCACCGCTAACGTAATTATATATAGGTACTAGCAGAAGTTCCTGACGTTGCTTGAGGTAAACTACTCATTGGGTTGCATGGCTATACCAGGCAACGTTTTTATTTGCTTCAAACAAATAAAAACAACATTATTCATTTTATTTCTTTTCACCTAGTTTTTAATTAATTGAAAAAAATAAAATAAAAATTTTAAAATTCCTGTTTGAGGTGCATATGTTCGTGCACAGAGGCTAATAATGTTAAAATTTCGGATCTGTACGTGATGTAGATATTACGCAACGCTAATAACACACAGATAAACTCTTCATTTTATTAATATTCTATAGTGTTCTAATGATTCCATTTAAAAATAGATAGATGCATCTCTAAATGTTCTTATTAATTCCGTATAGGGTAGCTAACGAAAATATTCATGGTGGATTTCTTCAGACAAAAATCTTATTAGATCTGATATTTAAGATATACATTGTACGTTTTTGTAATTATTTAAAGAAAAATTATGTTTTGTTTTTTTACATTTCTGTAGAGAATGCCTGTGATTTATATTTGATGAAACTCGAATAATACTTTTTAATCCACTTTTTTAAATTATCAATACCTAAAAGATATGTTTTGTCAAAAAAATTAAAATTCGTATTTCATTTATATAAATACTCTCCAATAAATAATAGTTTATAATAATTTATATTCTTGAGCAATAACAAGGCACTATAAATCCACCTCTTCGATATCTACAAACAAAAACCAACATTTATTATTTATATTTTTTATGTAAGAACATTGTAAATATTTGGAAAATAACAGCAGCTATTAAAAAATATATCTATATCACAACTTAAAATAAAGTAAAATAAAACGTATGATGATGTTTAAGGCTTTTCTAACAAATCTACACCGGTTTGTTAAAAATATTCATTTTTATCTAATTGTTTTAATGTTTATTTAAAAATTCTTAAGATTCAGGGCACCCTCTTGGCCTTTGAGTGAGAAACTGATCCTAAAGGCGGATTAATTAAAAATCATTAATGGAGAATGAGGATGCAAAAGGCAACAGGACACCACTGCATTAAATAGTCCTACCATAAGGGTATTCCGAGGACATACAATTCTCTGTTATTCTGATTACTTCCTCTCGGGTAAAATATTCCGGAGATAAAATAGTCCCTCGATCGGATCTCCGGGTGGGGACTACTCGGGAGGAAACCGGCAGAAAGTTTAGAAGAAAGGGAGGATTGCATCAAACAAGTCGATAGACTGATTAAATTGGGGGAAAAAAAGATTCGAGACTCAACTTTATCTTAGTGAAGGGTTAATATTTTAAATAATCTACACGTGATGTGTTTTTCTTTGTGACGTACGTCTCATTTATGATACCTCCAGATGCGAGGAGATGGGGAGATGAAAACCTGTGCGTGCATTTTTTTAATGTTTGTTTTGAGAAATGTTGATGATTGATGATTGGGGAAAGGCATGAGGCATTTAACAGAGGGCAATGCTCCGGCTATTGGTAGCAAGGGGAAGAAAGTTAAATTTATCCTCGGACTGCCGAAGCTTGTCTGTATTTACTCGCGCTCTAGGGCGTTTATGTCGTTTTACTATCGACACCTGCGAGGGCAATGTGTTAATCGGTGCGGACCTTAAGGTGTGGTTGAAGGGGACGCGAGAAAAGGTCAGTTTTTTTCAGTGTTTATGGCAAAACCATTTTGGTCAAAGTCAATAAAATATTGCTCCAGTACAAACATAGAGTTTAATTTTCTTCACATGTTGATATCAATAGTTGTTGAATATCTGTCATGAGTATGGTGACATTTTATAACAAACTTTTTAAACTAAGAAAAAAAGTTGTCATTAAATTCCAGAACACCCTTGACAGATATTCAAGAAATGTTGAGGTCGCCATGTGAAGAAAATTAAATTCTGTGTTTTCACTGGAGCAATATTTTATTTATTTTGGCCATAAAAAGGTTTTGCCATAAAAACTGCAAAAAACTGGCTTTTTCTCGAGTGGTCTGTGTCGTTTTCTGTATCTACGTCTTTATTCTGTCTCGCTTATAATCCTTCTCGCCCTTCACATACAACCACTCTTTATCTTGTCATTAAAAAAGAGGGGAAATAATACTACGAGACTTCTTATCTAAAGGTAAAGAGGAAAGCTCGCAGCTAGGTCTCAAATATCTTACCAATTTCTGTTGTGGGAATATCAAAAAATTATTGTATTTGGCTAAATTTAGAACCTTTTTTCATAAAGCCTATTATCATAGCCCCAAATATGCTTAGAAAGTCGATGGACGTGAGCTTTGGTCACGTTTCAGACTTTTTTTTTAGTTTAAACTCAAAACTATAAGGTTGCTAAGGAAAAAGTCTTGTTTGTTGAATATCTCTACGTTATCTTGGCGTGAACCATATCCCGAAATAACGCATCGTAGAACTAAACACTGTGTTAATGATCAACGTCTGCGTGGCAATTTCTCGCTGACCGAGGCGTTGCCCTTAAGGGCGCCGTCTACTTGAAGAGAAATAGCATAACACTGCATTGTTTCTTATGATAATGACTGTTCTGAAGCATAAAAACCATTAAAATCACCCTCAATTATCTTGATATGTTCTGTTTTAAGCAGGTTAAAATTAATTTTATTTTTTGAGAAAGACTAAATATATGTTTCTAAATATTTACCCTAATCTCAAAAATGCGACATTTCGAATTAAACGTCGTTTAAAATGAACTAAATCTTTTCTTAGAGATTTTAAAAACCAATTTAAACTAAAATGCTCTGTATTTAATTATATAAGTGTATGGGGGATACCTTTCATTTCCATTTTGCTGTAAGACATATTTTAAAATAACAGACAACCTCTCAAATATGGTGGGATTTTTGAAAATCTGTAAAGCTTCTCAAATCTGGGTACTTAAATATGTCTCACACCTCACGGATAGCACCTAACTTGTCAGGTAATACAGTTCGAGCCAGACGTCGTCTTTTGGTGCAGTTTTTGTACTCTAAAAACAGTGAAATCGAGGCGATTGGAAAAGTTATATCATATTTTAAGAAATATTTTTTTTTTAAACATACGTTTTAAAATTATCAAAATATTAAGCTCTTGTCAAGTTACTATTGCAGAAAAGCGCACTTGATATAGTTTCTGGTTTGACCGTAATCTTGAATATAATTTCCTGGCGCTTAGTCCGTGGGATGGGCTCTTAAATGTTTAAAGCTTTGGCGCCGCGACATAAGGGAGCCAGCTTTGATAAAGTTGGTTGTATGATTATTACAGGCGAAGTTTGTTTAGTGGTTTTCATTCTTGACTACTGCGAGATTTTAAACTCGAGGACAACCACTTGAAGAGATGGAATTCCGAGTTTGAATAACTCGGAGAGATTCATCGTCTCGAAAATATATCGTGCTATTTCGGGGGTAGGGTCACTGATTGGGCAAAACGACCTTTTAACAATCTTGCCCACATATCGGGGCTTCATTTTTATTTCTCACTCTTACAGGTAGAGAAAGTATTGTGATCGTCAAAAAAATTGAAATCAAGATTTTTTATGAATCTTGACGTTTCATGACCCCCCGAATCCAAAAAAGTGGCTTTTGACTTTCCGTCTGTCTGTCTGTACCTCCAACTAGAACCTTAACTATTTTACCGATTGAGCTAAAACTTGGTATTTAGGGTTTTCATATAGTGGCCCCGAGGTGTTTTTGGAATTGGATATCTAACCCTAAAATTAAGGATAGTTTACTGAAGGGCAAAAAGAGAAAAAGTCGATTTTCTCAAAATCGGCTTTAACGATTTTGATTAAATTTCATTTCTAAACATTTATAACTATTCCAAACAAAATGACTTTAAGGGCTCCGGTCTGATACGTAAATTATCTTTTTTTTTATATCATCTCCTAAATTATTTGAGCTATGAAATTATCGTTACAAATATGTAGGTCTCTTTATAATACACATATTTCATTAGAAGTATATTTTTATAAAACCAATAACTATCAAGCTATACGTAAATATATATATTTTTTAACTTTTCAAACAAAAAAGGTAATAGTCTTGCGACCACAAAAGAAAATCTAACCTGAAATGTTAACGGATGTCGACTGAAGACCGCCCAAACCCTAAAAAGTGGTCTTTGCAATGACGTCTGTCTGTGTGTCTGTTTAAACTTAAAATTAAGAGTAGTTTAAGAAAGGGCGAAAAGAGAAAAAATCGATTTTCTCTAAATTGACTCAAACGATATTGATTAAAATTAGTATCTAGTTGTTGATTAAGATTATAAATAAACTGTCTATTTTCATTTTACCATGGAAATGAATTTTAGGGTACTTTACAGAAGCAAAAACTTCCTGATCTTCGCAACTATTTGAGATACTGAATAACTTATCACTGCAAAATTGTAGTACTATTAAAAAAAATAAACTTTTATATGAAATATATTTTTATAAACCCAATTGTTTCTGAGATATTGGCAAATATATTAATACAATTTTTTGAGCTTTAGTTGTAAAGAGATACTACTTAAGTTTTAACGCAATAATTCCCCAATGCCATATAGTAATTAAATATAAGTCTCTTAAAAATTTTTTTTTAAACCTCTTAGGAAAAATGTTTGTACAACATATATCTATATCCATTTTAGATTCAATAGTCTTTATTTACATTTTTTATTTGTCAAAATTTATAAATGAGGAATTTAATAGCGACGCGATGGCATGAAGATTTGAAACACTTAATAGAATGTCGAAAATTTTAACCGGAAGTTGAAATTTGAATACGAAGTGTTGACCCCTGCGGACCCAACATTGATTTTTTCTATCGGTCCAATCATACAAATGAGTGACGTTAATTCTTTAAAAACAGAATTATAACATTTAAAACCGGGACTAAAAAAAAAGTTTTACATAAGTATAGTGCAATTTATGCTTGGGTTTGCTAGTGTATATTATTTCGTTTCACATATATCACGAGTTTTGAGTAAATATCTCCATTTTCAAACAAAAGAGCGAGAAAGTCCGTGCGGAGTTCCGTATAATTTATTTTAATTTGATTGTTTTGGTATTTTAAGTGTTCTCTCTTTCAACAGGTCCATTACCATGTCAAAATTTAGTCCATCATGTATTACAAGTAACTTCTATTTTAAATATCAACAACTTCATTTTGTTTCCTTGTTTGAGGTAATCAATCTCGTCATCTTCTTGGTCCCCCTTTCCCATTATCCGTGGGCTTCTGCGACATAACTCAATAAACCATTTATTTTCTTAATTTGACCCATCCAGTTGGCCTTTCTTCATATAATCGACTGCAAAATGGTTCTCATACCCTTTACTCTTCTTAGAACTTCATCTACCCACTTTAATCTCTATACTCTCCTCCAGCACCATATCTCAAAGCTTTCAAAATATTTCTTCTCCTTTTTCATCAGGGCTCATTTGTTTAACTACTGTACTTGGAGATTTCGAAGCAATTTTGCGAAGCGGGGTTCAATCTTAGCTTGACGCATCTTAAGCAGTCTATGCACTAACACATTTCGACGCCAGTGTACAAAATAGAAAAAGAGGGAAGAAAATGAGCAGTTCACCCTTAATCCTTATTGTTTGTATACTGATAACATTTCCCCTCTTCCTCTGACGTGTTTATACATTCACTATGCTATTTGATCCTTGAAAACATTGAATTGTTTTATAAAATTACATTTTTCTTGTTTCTTATTATCATCGATAGAATATTATGCTTCCACAAACTTTTTTAACCTAGATTCTGGCAGGAATATTCCTACAGGACATTTTTGTAACCATGCCACATAGCCTAAGCTGTGGAGAATTTGTAAAAATAATAAAGTTTACACAGAAACTACCTCAAGATATAAAAAAAATAACTTTGTGGCTTTTTAAAAAAATTATTTAAGAATTTATGATTTGTGTTTCAAAATAATTATATTTTTAAAAATGGCTGAATAAAGCATAAATTCATTAACACGGGAAATCGTTTCTTGACATGCCGCGTTACGTCACAGATAGATGTGCCGTTACGTCACAGGTAGCTAACGTCCTTAAATATAAAGGCGGCGACCGACTTGTAACAGAACAGTTCAATGTAACATGGGCAGTGTAATGTAACACGCCAGTTAGTTCGGTGTAGCGAGCGACGAGTGGAGCCGCTCGATGTTCGATGCTCGAGGGGAACATGCTCCGCTCGACTGTCGGTCTTTCCACGAATCCCTTTGAAGTCAATGCCGGTGCAGGTGTTCGCGCCGAGCACAGGGATCCAGTCAAACTGAATACTGGAGGAAAATACCTATTTTTTTCTATTACCATTTTGCATCATGTGTCAGAATAAAATGAAGTGGAACCAAGACAATACGAACAATATGGGAAGAAAACTATTTTGTGGAGATACTCAAGATCAACAACATTATAATACATTTTAAAAACGCTGAACTCGCGACTTGTAGGTCCGACATTTTAAGTGGAAATTAGAAAAAACAAAAACGGAAGCACTGTCGAGACGAGCATTCAAAGTGAGCATTCGCCACGCCCAATCAGGAACCTTGAGCCGATCTTTAAGATGCGTCTTCACTAGAGCGTTTAGCGTCAGCGTGCGTTACAGGAGACAATGCGTCAGTGTGGACGTGTTTCGCCGCACCGAATGAGCGTGCGCGCATGCTCGCGAACACTACGTACGCTACCCGTCGGTTGTCGGTAAAGTGCACTTATCAAAAGTAAATCAGTTGTGCGTGCGTGCATAATGGATACACTTTATATGGTGGCATTCTTGCTGTACGTTGCTTCTGATATAGAATATTACATTTCGCAAGAGTAGTAAGAGTACCCTTTGTGTAATCTACAACATGGTAGTTATTATAACAGGAATAAGAAACATGAAGGGTGGTTCACACAGAAAGCTAAGCTAAGTAATGCTATGCTATACTTTGCTAAGGTTTTGTCAGTTTGGTTTCACACTCATTCCTAAGCTAAGCTATGCTTCCTCTATCCTCTCCTGAATTCACTGTGGTTTCTTTCTGGTCTGCTCCAGTGAAATTAATTTATGGCATTCTCCAAAATGTATTGTTTGAGCTCAGATGATAGTACCGAGGACGATCAGCTGGCTCCTATTAGCGGCTGTTTTGGAAGAGGAAGAAAATATAGGATGTGGAGGTTTGACTTGTTAAATTAACGGTTCATTTTAAATATAAAAATACTTATCAAATATAAAACCTAAATAGAATATTACCTAAAAATACACGTGAAACAAATTGAAAACAAAACTTCAACACTTCTTTGGTTATTTTCAACAATCCAACACTGCGTCTGTTCAACACGGAGCCCAAGTTGCGCTATGCATATGCGTAACATAAGATGACTCAAGATGGAAGATGGAAAAATTGCCCTGCCGACAATAGAAAAAAAACATAGCGTGATGTAGCAAGGCATAGCTTAGCCTAGTTTTCCGTTGGAACCAACACATTTAAATACATGGTCTGCTATTTTTCTAAACAACAAGAGCAAATCTGATCTTAGCTTTCAATGTGAACCGGCCTCCAGGCGCTGCAGTCATAGGGTTGGTAACTTGACGTATTTCTATCTTCTTTTTTCTTCTGCTTTGTATTTCTCATCCATTCTTCATGCATTGTTAACTTGGCGGGGTATTAAGTTACTGCCCAAGTCATTTACTCAACAGGGATTCATTCAGACATAAACTTTGATCTCTGATTTTACCGAACCACCATCGTAAAATATTATGTTTATGTTCATTTTTAACTGCTTTCATAAACGCAGATTGGTTAATAAACCTGGCAAAGTCGAAATAACTCTGACCAGGGATCAAGGGGCTTTTGAATAAATCCCCGGAAATTGATATTTTAACAACTAAGGGAAAAACTATAAATATTTACCTAGAGAAACAACGCGAGATTGGCAAAAATATATTTACAATAAGCAATAAAGCTTTATGAAACACCTCTTTTTTATTTTTGAGGTAGCTCTATAATTATTATGTGTGCAGATTATTATGTGAACAATGTCGCTCATTTAATTGTGGGAGACATATTGTATTTATCTAGTATCTCTTTTTATCTTCTAATTCCTTTAGTCATACCCTTTTTCATATGCGCGATAAACAATAGCAAACATGTATTTTTTCTACGCAGAAACATTAAAATATCAAAACTAAACAAACAAACAAACAAACAAACACAAACTAAAACATTTACGGAGGAAAAGTAAAATTTAATTTTAGAAAATCTGAGGGGAAAAAATCCTCCCAAAAACAGAATTTTATAAACTTCACAAAGTGGTCACACTTAAATTTAAAAAGTTGAAATAGAGGTTTGAATACTTTCTTAGCGATAAAGATACAACAAATTTACAAAAATGAAAATTGGAACTTTGTTTTCGAACTGTTATTTTAACATTAATTTAATAATAATAGCCTGTCAATTAAATTGATTTTGCCAATGTTTTTGTTTGATTAGAGATACATATTCATGTACTGTCTTGATCTATGGGCGATATCTCGAATTTTTGCCGTTTTCGATGACCTTAGGGACTTGTTTTATCAGGTGAGCATGTGCCATCCATTGAATTGAACGTGCTGTGGTAAGGACGTGGACAGTTATGTGGTAATCTTTGAGAGATTAGCACGTCGCACTACCGTTATATGACCTGGGGAGGGGTTTCTGCGAATTTACTTGCCTATTGGGAGAGGTCACTTGGTGAAATAAAATACAGATATTGCTAGCACTTGATTTACTCCCCGAGGAGGGAGGGTGTTGTCCAGTGTAGTGTGTGTGTGTGTGGGGGGATGGTCAATGACTGAACATCTTACAGGCCCGTCATTCTCTTTTCACCCCGATGTCTTGTGTTTTGGTAGGGGTTGGGCTCTGGTTGAAAGGTGTGGGGGTTCAGTGCCGCTTGGCTCTTTGAGGATGACAGTGAGGTGGGGGAAGGGATGGTGGGTGACCTTAGACCAGAAGGCAAACAATTGAGGAGGGGAGTGATAATAAATTTAGTCTTTTAAGATATTTGGGGCAATTATATTGTCAACCTACATGGTTGAGTGAGCGATTAGCATGTCTGACTGTGACTTAAATTCCTTAAAAATAGTCCCCAACGCGTGTTAGTAATAATCATAATAATGCTAGAGAAACTTAGTTTATAATTAATAGTATCAGCAAAATTAAATTACAGTGATTGTGGGTGACCTGGTGGTTTAGGGGTAAGGTGTCAGACTTCTATGCTGGCGGCCGGGGTTCAATCCTCGGTCCCGGCAAATATTTATCTGATTACCAAACCCTTCCTTCACCTCTGACAAGACATCTTGTGAATGTGGGGAATGCCAGGTCTCCACCGTGGTTCGGATTCCACGTTAAACTGTAGGTCCTTCATTTCATCTCACAATCACCCTAGCATTACACACTAGCGTAATTGCGTATAACCCGAACGGGCAGTAAGACGCGGTGCTAATAATAATAATAATAATAATAATAATACAGTGATTGTGTTGGCTTCGTAATAATCCTCTCTATATATTGCCTAATACCTCCAGTTAACCACTTATTCCAGTTGTTTCTTGGCCTACGTTACTCTTTGGTTTCCTATCTTGCTCTAAACTGTTAATAATGATGACGCTGACGCGTCGGTAAACGACTATGAATGCTGATGATTTATTTATGTTGTTTATTAATAGGTTGAGTGATTTTTTTTTTTGCTGCTGCTGTATTTCGAATCAAGATGGTGCTGAGCCGTTTGTTAACTCATTGACCAAGTACAACTTAATTAATATTGTTTATTCAGTCATTGATTTTTATGGTTTCTTGCCGCCATGTTTCAGATCAAGATGGCGCTGAACCGTCGGGAAATTCCGTATCCGCACACAATCTAATCAGGCTGGCCGCGTTCCTGGACCGTGTGGAGTTGCAAGACAAAGCGGCCAAATTGTTGACGGCCTTCACCAGTCGACTGACCCGAATGCCAATCGCCCTTCCAGAACTGACGTCAGCTCTGGTGCTGTACCATGACTCTCCCACACAGGTCAGTACACTATTTTACTTTCCAGAGCAGCAACTATCTCAGACAGGGTGGGAGGGGAAACAGTGCGAATATATCAATAAATGGAACCGACACACGCCGGTGGGCACGTGGTATAGATATCGAGCTCATTTACTGTGATTTGACGGTGATAAGGTTCAGGCTTGAATCTCGACCGGGTGTATTGAGGATCTTTCCCCCCCAAAGAGTTTCCCACTCTCCCGCTATGCAAACGCAGGGCATTTACTTTAAAACATATCTACCTACCTGCCTGCTTGCTTACCTACCTACTTACCTACTTACTTACTTACTTATTTACCTACCCACTCACATTACCATCTGCCCGTCCGCCTACCTCAAACTCGAACAGATACTCAGACGTGTTTGAATTATCAAATTGAAGCTATGTTTGTGGCTCACATTATTAACGATCGAAATTGGAAATGATAAGGATAATGCCCATACAATAAAGTACGAGAGAAAAATATACCGGTTCCATTGAACGGGTTATCCAAAGCCTTATATCCACACTGCACCGAGTCGTTGAGTGGGAGGCTATGAATCCTAGAAGGCTAGGACTGGAATCCCGGCAGTGTGCTCTGGAGGGAAGAGAGGGTTACCTCATTTTAATTTCCCTATCATTCGCTTTACATTAATGTGAATGTATTTTCTCTTCACCACCCTCCTCAGATTGGCCTCATATAGGTATTAATTTTAAATTACCTATGTTTTGAATGTACAAATTAAAAAATCTCATAAATACTTTAACTTATTTAATTCCTCCCACGTTCTAAACCATTCGCAAAATAACAATTTTAAGGTCTTAAGTTATTTTAAATTTGGTTTTTGGAGCTAGCTAACTAACTCTCTGGCTTTAAGGAACTAAAAAGTTCATGACCGTCAGAACGTAATTGTCAATCACCCATATCTTGAGATATTTTTCCGTACAGTTAACCTGACATCCACCCTTATTCAGATATCAATTAACATAAATTTCCCGTCGGCGTCTTGGTCTACCGAGGGGTTTTGTTTCCTAAGGTTTGCCTTCTTAAATTGTAAGTAGCATATTACACGCCTGTCATCACCCTTAGTAGCCTATGTGCCAGTTTATCCTGATTATGTTTGGGGGTACATACAAGCTTTGAAGTTTTTCATCGTCTATCTAACTTTCTCCATTCTCCTATTTGTTCATCTATCTTATGACAAAATATCTTTCTCGTCACTTTGTTTTAAAAGTATATTAATCTATTTTCTTTGTGCAAAGTGAGAGCTCATGCTTCATATTTGTACAACTTGTAGAGTAATTGCTTTGTTTATTATCAGCTTAATATTTCTATACAGAAAACAAGTTAACAGCTTCTAAACTCAATAAGTTTTGGTTTTTCTACCCCTTCTTGAATTTAATTCTTATGTGTTAGCACAGTTCCCAAGTATTTGGATTTGTCAATTTCTTCAAAACTCATGTCACCTATTTCTATGAATATATTCATTTGTAAAACAGGGTCTAGAGTATACACACAATCATCGTTTAGTTAGCCCATATTTACTTCTGAACTTATTTCTCTGCTATTTTTAAACAAAAGTTCTGCATGCATTTTAATTTTTGCCTCATTGTCACAATCAGAAAATCTACTTCGTACCATTTAATATCAGACCAAATCTTCTCTTACAAGGACATAACTGAATATTTAAGGGCAAAGTAAAAAAATAGAGATAAGGCATCTCCTTGTTTGAGACCATTGTGAATATTAAATTTATTTGCTAATTGACTCCCCATTAGCACGTTACCCTGAGTTTCATTCAAACTGTCAAACACATTTGAATATATCAAACTGATTTTTTGGTATTTTTAAATCACTAAAATACTAAACAAATTTTTCCCTTTGATTCAAATTCCTTTTTAAAATCTATAAACGTTGGACTAACAGTGCCATAACATTCCCATTTTTCCTTCGGAATCTGTCTTAAACTGAAAGTATAATCAAGTGATGACCTATTTCTTCTAAATCAACACTGGTGATTGTCATTAACTTCATCTGCATACAAAGTCAAATTGACAAGACTTTGTAAATTGTTGGGAGCAATAAAAAAAACCTTTGAAATTATTGCAATGAGAGTTGTCTCCTTTTTCTCAAAATTGATACACTTCCATTGCTGGGTGATAACTTATTTTCCCCAGACTGGACAGAGAAGTTTGTGGAGCTTATCAACTATTGACTTCCCATCGTTTTTATTAACTCTGCCGGAATCAAATCAATACCTGACGTTTTTGAACCTAACAACTATAGTAGCCCCATGGCTTCTTTGGTGCTGACTGACAGCTCACAGCTGACTTCTGACAGTCAACATTTAGGTATATACCTGTGAGCTGTCAGTCAGCACCAAAGAAGTCATAGGGCTTCTGTATTTCAAAATAACTAGTAGAAATTAAATTGGATCATGATTTGGTTTGCTTTACAAATATTACCTTTGTAATAACTGAGTGGAACTATAAAAGAATCACAGAGTTAAACAATGACATGCTTCGCCAGTTCCCTTGGTGCCAATAAATGCCCATCTGTTGTTATTTTTTCCCCCTACATGGATGGTTTGTAATGTTGTTCGGCCACTTTATCTTAATTAGTGAACTGCTTTTGGGAGCTTAATCCTCGGCACATCTTGTCTACCAGACTATAAATCCCCTCCCCCATCCAACCCCTCTAAGAGCGAGATAATCCTGTCAGAGCCCTCTCCATTCCCTAGAGGGGGTTTGTGGGTCTTTGCTCTCAGCGTTAACAAGGCTGGGCTCAACGCGGCGCGCACCTGCTAAGCTCATGACTTCCCAAACTTCGTTAGTAGGTCAGGCAGCCTTTAAAAGCATTGACTGCCATCCATTGGAACTAACTTTGAACTGTAAACCGGTAATGTTGAACACTGTTTTGTTGTTTGGGGTATTAATCATTCACTTTCTAAACAAACAAACTAGAACTACTCCCATTAGTGGGAACATAGGCTAAATGTCAAGTTTGGGTTCTTTTTTACTTTCTCTCAAACTCTTGGGTTAAAAAAAATCAAATTCGGGATTATGATGTTTTGAAATTTTATGACTCCCTGTAACAGAAAAAATTGTTTTTATGATGCCATTTGTCTGTATCTCAGTCTAGAGTTGAAACCGTGTCACCGAGTTGATTAAAACTTGGTATCAAAGGTTTTCACAAGGCTCACCAGAGGTTTTTTTAGAACTATACATCCAACCCTAAAATTAAGGGTTTTTATTTAAAGGTGATAAGATAGAACCAATTTTGATCAATTCAATTTTTTAACTATTTATAGTTAGAATTCATATAAAGCCATTGTTTGATACTACAAACAAAATAACGCATCTCATTTTTCCATTAAAATGACTTGGAAGGTACCTTACATAAGCGGATATCTCCAATTTTTGGATATATCGCCGAAATCATTTGATATATTAATAACTTATCATGAGAAAATTGTAGAGCTATTAAAAATAAAACACTTTATTAGTTTTTTTTTATAAAACCAACAGTTTCGGAGATGTAAGCAAATATTTTTAATGAAAGTCTTTTGAAAAAGGAATTGTTATATATATATATATATTTTGGTGAATATAGATGTTCCTCTTTTCTCAATCTTTCTGACAGTGTATATTATTTCATCCATTCTCTTAGGTAGAATGTAATGCGCGTCTCCCCATTATGTTTCTGCAACAATGTATATTATTTTGTTTCACATATATTATGAATTATAAGCAAAATATGTCTCCAGTTTTAGGTAAAGGATCAAGAAAGTCTGTGTGGTGCACCATATTACTTATTCCTATGTGGCTTCCCACTATCCTTCCATTCAAATCTGTCTACTCTTCCTTTAAATTCTACCTTCTACATCCTTACTTTAACACGTTAATCCAACCGATAGCCTAAACTTTGTATACCTTCTTCTGCCAACACCATCCTCTATCTGATTCTTCTACTCCAGTTCTGTTCTCTTATTTGATTTTATCCCTTCCACATCTCCTTCTATAATTATCTTCGTCACCCGCCTCGGTGGCGTAGTTGGCCAACGCGCTAGTCGTGTTGAGCTCGACCGCTGAGGACGGGGAGATCGAGGTTCGAATCTCGGTCGGGTGAACTGGGGGAGGTTTTTCCTAAATGGTTTTCCACTCTCCCTCCACGCAAATTCGGGTTCACGTCCTCTAGTTCAACTTTCCAAATTCCTAATCCATTAGCGTAACTAGTACTTAAAGCGTATAACCCGAACGGGTGCTAAATAATAATAATAATAAAATAATAATAATTATCTTCATCCAACTATCATGTATCAGTATGTGTCCTACCATGTTAACTCTTCTTTGCTGTATACCTTTCCAAAGTTTTCTTTATTTGTTTGCTTTCCTAGTTCTTTAGTATCTATTACCATTTACAGCCATGATTAACACACTAACTAATAAATAAGTAGAGACCTTACTTTTCGGTAGATAAAAGTGAGCCAAAGTGCTGAAATAAATGGCGAAAAATGGTAAAAAAAAAATTGTTCTGCAATACATATTTTTTTTATATAGTTAGTACTATAAAATATAGTTTGTGTTAAAATCTTACAACATTTCCCTTATAAATATCCGTGTGATTAAAGAATACAGTGTTGCAACTTACTCCACCTATCAATTAAATAATATACAATATTGTGTGTAAATTTTTAAGAGTCACAAATTAAAGAGTATAATCAATTAAAATTGAGGGAATAATCCAAGCATAATTTGTTCGTAGCAGGTCTATTAAAACTATACATTACTGACAAGGATTAGTAGGTATGGCAACAGTGTATGTCTACCAGCTTCAGATGGTTCAAAAGTGTCCCAGTTTATCTAGTTTATATTAATTAATATCTTAAGTTCCAGAATTCTAATTTTTAACCTGCAAAAAAAATGTTAGTACCTAATTTATAGTGTATGCAATATGTGTAAATTATAACAATAAAAATATATATTTAAATATTCTCTATTAAATATAAATAATTATTACTAAAAAATAGAAAAAATACTATTGTATCCGCGAAATTAAATTCTCATTAATAATTTGAACTCTAAACAGAAAAGTGACTTAACAACAAATATTTTTATCGACTTTGAGTTTTTTTTTCTGTTTGAAATGTTAAAATTCGCGCAATAAATGTGAAATATGTTGAAACTCGCGATAAAACCAGTAAACGTCAAAATTCGTGGTATAAAAACCGTTTAAAACAATTTCCAAAGTTGAAAAAAGTTGTTTGAAACTTCAAACCCCTTTTAAATGCATTATTTTTTAAAAATAAAATTTTTTGTGATCGCGAAATGTTCAGGTCTCTATAAACAAGTTATTAATTACTATACCACATTTGGTTATTTTGTTTGCAGAAAATCATTATTCTTTAACTAATGTAAATGGAAGAGTGGTTATTTCCAAGGCCATAACAAGGAGAGAGTGTTTCAACACTTGTCAATGTCTAGGCTCTAAACTTTTTGGGTCTTTTAAATTGTCTACTAGATACAAACTGTTCTAACGTTTAAAAGAGTTAACCTGATATATTAATGTTTGTACGCCACCATTAGGGTGACATTTGATATAAAGATTGAATTGGGTCCAAGTTTGCTGTTCTGTATTATAATAATTTAAAAGGTACGATGTCTTATTTTATAAATTAAAAGTTCCGGTGTCTTAAAGTTATTTTTATTTTAAGTAGGTAAACAGATTTTTAGCTAGATATTTCACACGTTGTAGACTATTACGTTATATGCATGATCATTCCCGACACTTGAGATTTAGAACACAGATTAAGATGTCATAGACTCCACCTACACGGCTCCTCGTCAGGAAGGAAAGTGAAGAGATGTGTACCCTGAAAGGGGTATATCAAGCGATGTTTCCTTCTCGAAGCTTCCCAAAAGAAAAAAGGTGTGGTCATCCAGGTGCGTTTATGTCCACAAAATTGCGTTGTCTTTTTAACCCTTGGTTACTACTCATGGGTCTACGTGATCCTGTGAACTTTGGAAACAAAATTTTCGCACAATAACTCTTAGACAATCCCGCTCCCCCGCCCGTGTATTCTCAGTATTTCACTCGCGCTTGCGCATGGTGGGTGTGTTCAGCCACTCTTTGCATATTTCGCGCCATAACAGTAGTGACAGGGTCACGTTGACTCTTGAATAGCAACGACGTCGGTAAGTGAAAACTATTGGTTTTATTTTAAATCGTTTTCTCTAGTGTAGAATATATATTATTTTAAGAGGTTTTTGGCGCCATTATAGCATAGGTTTTTGCCGTTTTTTTTAAAAAAAAAGTTGGGTTTGTGTTTAACGCAGGTATGGGTATACGCCATTCACAGAAGGAATTACTCTCTGAAAGGTCTTTTTTCCAACCAATACCCTACTATATAATAGATTTCTGGTAGGGAAAAAGGCCTTTCAGAAAACAATTCCTACGGTGAACGGACTTTAGTAGAAATATGCTTACGAATGAAAAGATTAGGAATGCTTTGCTTGACGATGATTATGATTTTGAAGAGGAGGACATTTCCGCAAATTCAGATGCTTCTACCTCTGCTTCATCTTCTTTGCCTTTTACTGCTGATAACAGAGAAAACGCTTTGTCTCGTATACTAAACGATGCTAACTGCAGTGATATCGATTCTAGCGATGAAGAAATATTTAGTGATCACGACAGTTCGACTGATGTTGAAGAGGAGATAGACGAAGAGATTTCCCCCACCCCAGATCCACCTGCCTCCGAAAATATTGATACTTCGCTTGGGTCTTCTATAGTGCATCGGTCTAACTATGGAAAAAATAGCTTGTATGCGTTGAGCCAAACAAACTCCAGCCCAAAGTCGAACTCCAGCTCACAATATTATATCTATATCCGTGGGAAAACCTAAAGGACCAGCATACACTTTAGGCCCAGAGCTATCACTAGTGAATGTTTTTGATCTCTTCATCTACGAACACATATTTGAGACTATCGTTCTACACACAAATGCCAAGATTGAAGAGGTTCAACTAAAGTACACAATTTTTAAACGCGCTCATTTATCTCGCACTATTTGGAGACCAACGTTTATAAACCTAAAAACTATTACAGAACTACGAGCTTTTATAGGATTGCTTTATTTGGCTGGTTTATTCAAATCGAACCAAGAAAATTTATCTTCACTTTGGGAATCAGATGGTACTGGACGTGACATTTTTCGTTGTACAGTGACTCTCTGCCGCTTTAGATTTTTGTTATCTTGCTTGAGATTCGATGATGCTAGCACTATAAGAGACTGGGCGAAAGTTAACAAGTTAGCGGCTTTATCTAATATTTTCTCTGAATCGATAAGTCATTGTCAAAATAATTATTTTCCTGGAGCAACACTTACTGTCGATGAGATGCTAGCACCTTTCAGAAGGCGATGTGGTTTTCGCATGTAAATGCCAAAAAAACCTGCCAGATACGGTCTTAAGATATTCATGTTGAGTGATGCCAAAACCAATTGCATGGTAAACGCAGAAGTTTATTGCGGCAAAACATCAGACCAACCTAGGACCAAAACTGACAAGCTTTTACCAACTCAAGTTGTACTCCGCTTGATACCTCCAGTTGAGGGTTCTAATCGGAATATCTCTGGTGACAATTGGTTCTCGTCCATTGAATTAGTAGAAGAACTGTGGTCCCGAAAACTAACATATGTAGGGACTGTGAAGTCAAATAAGAGAGAAATCCCAAGGGAATTTTTACCACATAAAACAAGAGAAGTAGAATCGTCTTTGTTTGGCTTTACAGCTAAAATAACAATGACATCATATGTTCCTAAAAAAATCCAAAGCTGTGGTTCTCATTTTTAGCATGCATCATGATAGCAAGATAATTCCTGATTAACACAATAAGCCGGAGATGATCACATTTTACAAAGATACAAAAGTCGGGGTTGACGCCTTGGACCAAAAGTGTGCCAACTTCTCAATTTCCAGGGCCACTCGACGGTGGCCGATGGTGTTATTTTACGCAATGGTTAATATTACAGGCGTAAATAGTAAAATTATATATTATGCAGTCACTGAAAAGTCAGTAAATCGACCCAACTACCTTCGCGGCTTGGCATAGAGTTATGCCTACCATACGCTCGGCAGCGAATTTACAATGAAAAGATACCCCGGGAATTGCGTATAACATCAAGGGTGTTCAAACTGCCACTGCCTGAAAGATCTGTTCAAGCTGTCTCTAATGTTGCATCTAAAAGAAAGCGTTGCAGCATTTGCCCCTATAAAAAAGATCGAAAAACGAACAGTGTTTGTTCTTCTTGTAAAATTCCAATTTGCAACACTTGCTCAATAATTGTTTGGCCAAACTGTTTAGATAACAAGTAATTGTGTGCCATTTCATAACTAAATATATCTTTTTTCATAAATAGTGTGTTTTACTTCCATATTTCTATCCGTAAACAAAATAAGCATTGTTTTTATGGGAGGGTCAGACAGACCCTTGAATAGTCAACATGTAAATTTATTTTGAGTAGTAACCAAGGGCTAAACAGAGACATAGAAGGATGTCGCCATACTTTACAACTTAACAACTCAACACATATAAATCTTCCTACTCGCTCTCATTAAAATCATCGTAATTTTGAATAAAGATTTGAATAATAAATTATTGAGATGTATAATTCTATATTATTACACCGCGTTAGAAAATTTTATAATATACTTAATAAAAATGTAATGTAAACAAAAATTGACTACTCCTTGTAGGGACGCCACCACACGCCAGTGCAAGTAGCGTGCCCCTCCCCACCAATAAATAAAAGCCAACGACGCTTATGATCTGAGAGTTACTAGGCTACACAATTTATTTTCATTCTTATGGATAGTATCAACCATGGCTGTGGCGACGGAGTCATAAGCAATTTTGAGTGGAGTCATAGTCGGTAGAAAGATACCGACTCTTGACTTCAAAATAAAAACGTATAAATTACAATTAGGGGAAATTGTAATAAACAATATATATCTTATGTTCTATGAATCTAAATGGCCTAATGCTTCGTGGGGTGGTGATGAAATGTTCTGTGTTAACATTTTAATATTTAGTATTTTAAAATTTTTAATATCTATTAATTAGTGATACATTTACTATAGCAAATTTATTTTACAACAGTATATTCTATATTACCTACTAATTAATATATCCATTTGCCATTGATGGGGTAGTCGGACAGTATAAAATATAAGAGCTGGATTTCAAGTCGAAGGTTTAGCCTACCGGCTCCACAGAGCTGGTATCAACATAACATTTTATTCATAATATAATACAGTTTTCGTATTTTCCTGTCCTCCCCACCGCGCTCTTCCTACAGTAACCCCATGGCTTCTTTGGTGCTGACTGACAGCTCACAGCTGACAGCTAAACGCTTTGAAAAGCTACCAGACCAAATTATGTATCCCTACGCCGAGCCATATGATCCGAAAAAACATGTGTTTAGCAGCTGTCACTTCTGACGGTCAAAATATAGGTATATACCTAGATGTTGACTGTCAGAAGTCAGCTGTGAGCTGTCAGTCAGCACCAAAGAAGCCGTTGGGCTACTGTACCTTATGTTAACATTATTCCCGAGCTAATATTAACCCTCTCTTGCATATCTTTTCAAACACACTGTACAACACATCTTTACACTCGAGGGCCGACTTCCCTCTCCAACAAATGTGAATGCATCGTGAGCTGGGAAATCCCACTATGACAGGAATAACAAAGAATAATTGGCCGAGTTCCCAGCTAGAAGTCATCGGCTCGTCTTTGTGTGAAAGATGTTGACTGTTTTGGCTTCAGTTCAAGTGCTCGCTCGCTCTGCTCGTCTGCTCATTCTGCTCATTGAGTATTTGCGTCGCAGCGTTTCTCGCTATTCATAATATGACTTTTTTTTTCCTTCTTGTGCTTCGCATCTTACTACTCATTCATATGCCTTTTAATTACCAATAATACGTGTACCGGTGGGCACGTGGTCTAAATGTCAAACTCATCTAAACTGGTTTGTCAGTGACGTGGGGGTCTGGGGCTCGAATCCCAGTCTAGTATACTGAAGGTTTTTTTTCCCTGAATAATTTCTTACCCTTCCTCCACGCAAAAGTGGGTACATTTCTTGAGACAACTTCTATCTCCCTCATGGCTACACCACTAGTGTAATTTACTATAAATGCAGAAAACCTTAACGGGACGTGAGGGGGGTCATAAAATTACGCTAATGTGGTAGGGATAAGAAAGGTTGAATTCAGAGGAAATATACTCCTATTTGCTTGAGAGAGGGTGGGAAAAAATAGATACAACACAATTGTACGTACTTTTTTATATAGTACATATAGAAAAATATTTAAAAATTGGTTGCTACTAAATTTTACTTAAATAATATATTTTTCTACATAAAAAAAGTAAAATTTTATCTATCATACAAAACCATCGTCAGATACCTATTTTAAACAAAATCCTTTAAGCCATTATCGAAAAATTTAAATAAAAAAAATAATTTATTAGTATAGAAACCTTAATTTTTATCTAGATCTAAAATCACTATTTCGCTTCAAAGTATGACCATATTTAGTGTGAGCACGTTTTGTCAGTAGCCTCGGGCATAGACAGACATACATGGGGTGTGGACTGATGAAATTGTTAAAATTCACTCTTTTGATTTTAGGGGCACATTATACGTCTAGATACAGCATAATCTCGAGTTGGAAAATGTTCACGGTTAATATACTTTCTCTGTATCACTCACCACGAGTTGTTAAATCTAGCTGCTCTTACGCGCAGTCGCAGTTCCGCTAGTTGAAAGTTCCGTGAGGCGCATGCATCATAAATCATCAGCACGCCCGTAAATATGTATCCCACACCAGACGTTCGCGCAACTCGGAATGCAGGTCTCAATTAAAGTACTTAGAAAAAAACAACAACATGTGTTTACATTTTTGGCAATTTTTATTTTCACAAATAAATGTTGGTTAGCTTAGATTAGTGGTCAACACACCTTACACCTGCATTGGTGGTTAAAATGGACTACTGAGTTACTCTCTTACTGGTCTGGATTGCCGGTTAGATGGAGATCAGGGTTTGAATTCCGGTCTGATATACTGAAGAGGTTTTTTCTTAAATGGTTTCTCACTCTCCCTCCACGCAAATGCAGGTATATTTCCTCTAGCACTATACTCTCCTTATTCTTATCCCATTAACATAATTTATGTGTGCTTATAACCTAAACGAGCACTAAGAAGTTATTAAAAAACAAAACAAAAAACACTCCTAAGATTTGTTCACCAATGGCTATGGTGGGAGTGTATTTCACATTGTGGTTTTTCACTCTCTTTCTAGGCGAATGCTGATTTGGTTTATTAATTTATTTAACTTATTTTTCAACGACCAGTACTGGAAATATTACGAACACAATACAATATTTCGAAAAATGTTCAACTTCAACAACTTAAGCCCCTTCTACAGATTGTGTCCGTTATCTTAGCACGTGACCGTACCAACCAATGAGATAGTCAGATACTTCATTCAGTAAAACTCTTAAAAAGAAAATTATTTAGACAGCAAGCAGCAACCATCAAGCAGCCAGCTGATCTTTAAAAGAATCTAAAACAACTTTTTAAGTAAACATCCAGTATACATAAAATCGTGATGAGGGTCTTTAATGTTTATACTATTATTTTTCTTACTATAGCTCGCTTGTAGAATTATTTTATTGCTACACCGGTGGGTACGCAGAAAAATAAGTCAGTCTTGTCTCTTCTGTTTTTGCGGTTATGTTGTCAGAGTTTGAATCCCGGCCGGGTGTGCTGAGTTTATGATTCCTAAATAGTTTTACTTTCCCTTTACTCAAATGTGGTAACATTTTCTATACTTCTATATCCTTCTATATCTCCGCGCTATTAGTGTAAATATATTACTACCCTTGAAGGATAGAAAGACTTAGATCACGGTAAAAAAAACTTATTTGTGCAGATATTTTAATATATAATTTCCTCAATACACATAATACATTAATTAACTTACCAGTAAAGCCCTATGTTTGTATGTATTATTCCTATTATTCATGTGAGCCTCGGCTCTGGTCGTGAAGGATGAGTTTAAGAAGCTGGTCTGCCGTTCCTGAGGAACCATTGTGAATCCCAGGTGTTTTTAATTGTGGTAGGATCAGTTTGAGAGATATTGTGTGTGTTTGTGTCTGCAGGTGTTTGTCGCTGCTGGCCGTGTGTCTAAGCTGCCTGGTAGTGCTCAAGGTGATTGAATAGGTTTGAAAGAGGAGGTGTGTCTGTGTGCAGGTGTTCATAACCGGCCGGTGTGAGGACGCTGATACGGTGGCGCTACTGGGGATTTAAGGCTACCTGGTGGTGTTCATGGTATTGTAGGGTAGTTTTGAAATAGATCGCGTGTATGTGTGTAGGTGTTTGTGACGGGCCGGCGCGAGGACGCCGACACGGCGGCGCTGCTGGCGGTGGTTCAAGGCCGCCTGGTTCCAGGCCGGGTGCTGGCTCTGGCGGACGCCAGGGATCGCTCCGAGAGCGTGCTGTACCGCAAGTGCGAGGTGATCCGGCGGATGAAACCTGTGAATGGACGTGCCGCCGCGTATGTGTGCCGCCATCGATCATGCTCCTTGCCCGTGAACACGCCCCAAGAGTTGGAGGCACTCCTCAACGAGCACCGCCAGTAACACCCCTTCTCAATATCGACTTCCATCATGTCAAGGTAGAGAGCGAGCTACATAGATATTATAAATTATTTATATCGCTCAACATAATATTTGATTAAAACAGTTTTAATACCCACCATTTGTTTAAGTATCTTTAAATTAGATATGAATAGTTTATGCAAATAAAATAGAGAACTAGATCAAACATTTGTATTTATTTGAAATTGGTTTGTATCTCATCCAACCAAACTCATTGTTGATCTGATCAACAAATGTCATGTTAAACTTTATATTTAGACAGCTTTATTTTCACTGGCAGCTCCATCTATACCCAATTTTACTAAATATATAATTAAAATACATTTTATTAGCAGTTTAATGCTGAAAATTAAAACTTAATAACTGTGCAAACTACATATATATACTACTGATTAATTTTTTAAAAATATTGTTGCAACAGCATAGGAATTATCTTCTGAATCCATCTTGTCTTTTTAATAACGAAAAATGGTTTTAAATAACGCCAGCTATAATTCTATTTTTGTAAAGTGGTAAACACATAAGTTATTTGAGCCCAAATATAATTTCATAAACTTATACACATCAATTTTAAAAAACCAATAGTAATGTTGGCTATACCTTTTTTCTTATGTTAATTATACCTTTTTTTTTCTATTGGTCTGGAAAGTTGGTGTGTTACATTGAAAATTTAACTGACAAAATTAGCTTGACAAGTGTCTGTCTCACATCATATGTATTAGATACAATCTAAAATGTTTAATTTTCCTAGTAGTTGATCTTTCTGTAAAGAAAATATGTTATGTATTATGTACTAACTAAGCTAATTTGCTAAGGATAGGGAATGTTGAATTTAGAAGAAGTGCACCTCCTTTTTGCGTGGAGAGATAGTGGAAAACCATTTAGTAATAGCCACCCTCAGTACCCCCGACCGGTATTCGAATCGATATCTCCCTATGAATGGCGATCTAGTTTATTGCAAGAGTGATCCCATGCATCCACCGAAGCAGGTATAAAATATGTTAATCAAGTCCAAGTAATTAGGCTGGATTGATTTTGATAGGATATTAATCTTTTCAATTCCCCTTGCTATCCGACACCTTATCTCAGTTGGTAGCATATCTATCTACTTATCTAATGGTCCCGGGTTCGATTCCCGGCATGACCGAAAAATTTATCATTGGTGAAATGTGGATTTATTCTTTCATAGTAAGGAATTAACGGCCGAAGACGGGATATTGTACCTGTCCTAGTCTTAAGCTAGATTATAAGGCATATGAAGCTACGACAGGGCTAGCCAGCTGGCAGTGGAAACATATGGCTTGAATAAAAAACTGACCCAGGCCACAGACTGGAAACGGTAGTGGATGTAAAACATTTCCCTTGCTATCTAGCTGAACATAATTAAACTGACCTTTCGTGATATCCCACAGAAACATAAAAGTAGTTATATGGAACAAAAATATTTGATTTCAATATAAAATAACTATTATGAGTTACATGTCCTTGTTTGGGGACTAAATTATTCGGTGCCCAGTCTGTCTCCTATTCTTAGCATTCTATCTTTGAATTCAGACAGGGTAAAAAAATGTTTAATTGTGCTTTTTAGTTTATTCCCTTTTGTTAAGCAGTCATTTTTTTTTCTTCATAACAGCATCTAACTACCTGGTAAGACTATATACCCAATTAAGATAATTACTATACTGGAGTAGGGATGAGGAAGGAAGAATTTTGGAGGTAATTTACCCTCGTTTGCGTGGAAGGAGAGTGGGAAACCATTTAGTAAAAACCATCCTCAATAGACTCGACCAGGATTCGAATCTCGATATCTCTGTCATCAGAAGGTCACTGAAGCGGTTAAGTGGTTAATTAGTTGACAGGTACCGGCTTTGGTGGCCGCATGGTCTAACGTGCTTCTCTCGGAGTAGACTAAACTGCCGATGGTGGGGAAATCAGGGTTGAATTTCGGTCGGGTGTACTGATGAAGGTTTTTCCAAAATAGTTTTCAACTCTACCTCCACGCAAATGTGAGTACACTTCCCATTAATACAACCTCCCTAATACCTAAAACTATCAGTGTAATTAGTACTTAAGCTTATAACCAAAATGAGTAGTTAGAAATAATGCTAAAAATAAATAAAAAATGACAGGTATTTTTTGGTGGTTGGCCTACAACAAGTCCCTAATAACCAGCTCATCCTCACTAAAGTATACAAACAAAAACAAATTAAGTCACCATTTCCCGTAAGACAAAACAGAAGTGCCACAGAGACACATTCAACAACAGCTTTAGATTTTACAAAGTTGTGGTCTTCAGACAATACCTTGTATCAAATCAGATGTTTTTAAAAGGGCTCAAATCTCAACGGGCTATAAATACTGTACAGCAGATACAGCTAAACAGGGTAAAATATGTTATACCATTATTAATTCCCTTTTTAAACTAACTTTACCTGGATTCAAGCCGAACTTAAACAATCTTTGACTTTAATTGTCTTTTTGTTAACTATTCATGTATTAAATCTTGGAATTAGAAAATAATAAAATGTCAACATTTTCAACTTTTTTTATAGCTATTTGGTTATACTATATCGATAAAAGTTTGCCAATAAAAATAATTTCACTAGGATTATCTAGTTATTTTTATATCCATGCATAATATATTTGCCAAACAAAAGACACAGGAGATCAACACACTGTATTTATTCAGATATGTTCTAGTAAATGATGTTTAACATAGATACTTTATTAAATCAAAGATGTAATTACATTTTACTTATATTTAAGTGAACTGTAATAGCCCTTTGTTATAGTCAAACAATATGTGAGAAGTGAATACTATTTTATGTTGTTGGAAATTCATCTTCTAATCAACTAGATTTGATGTTTTGTCAATTACTTGACTTGCTCTCCAAGATTAAATAATTAATAAATCCAAATTTTTAAATAAATCAATAATTGAATCAGGGCCACCCTTAGGTGTGTGTAAACGGTGTGGCCACACAGGGCCTCACGATTTGTGGGGCCTCACAATTGCTAAGATGACAGCGAGGAAAGGAAAAATTGGGGTGAGATATTTTTAACTGTCTGCTTGTATGGTAGGATCCCTGTTTAGGCAATCTAGCAAATAGTGTCAGAGTGTAAAAACAAATATAAACATAATCATGTGATTTGATTTATTGATTGAGTGAAGAAAGTTCATCATTTAACTCCACCTATTTACATTTGTCTATCTGTCTGTGGTGGAGATGTCTCACAATAACTTTTTAATGCATTAATTGTTTAGTTAAAAACTTGGCACATTTGTTCTTTGTGCCTTTATGCAGATCAAGTTCGTTGGGGAAGAAAATCGAACAAAAGATCGGGGAAAATTCAACCCACATTTGTTTATAACACTTTTTTATAGGATTAATGATTAAATGTATTTACCTCATAGGACATTTCCTGATACCTTATATGGCTTAAAATTGGTATATAGATGCAAACTATTGTAATAACATAAAAGAAAAAGATTTAACTGTTCTTTTGAGTGGGGGGTGGGGGGGGAGGCAGGGGGACATGGGGGTAGGGGGTGTTGGTGAAGCAGGTAACTGGAGGCCCCGCAAATGAAGTTGGCCCAGAGCTCCCACATCTCCTAGGGGAAGCCCTTATTTAAATTAATAAATCAATAAAATTATCAATTAACTGCAATATATTTGGGCTCAATGTTTGTGTTTTATAGTTGTCTTGTAGGTAGCATGAGAAAGTTAATGACACCAAACACTGACTAAACAATAACTCTGGTTCATGAATAAATATGTTTCCAGCTTTGAAGCTGGAGTATTTTGAAACACACTATTGATTCCTTTAGCATTTCGCAAAGTTCAAGCTATGTTTAATTCATCACTTATGGCCTGGTCTATGACCATTAACTAGGCGTTTTTTAAATATTGGCCGCAAAACATAAGTTGGTATTCTCTAAAAGGTGTTTCAAATATCCATTTGTAAACTAATTTAGGCATAATTTGATTATTCCTGTTCGTTTGTAATCTTTTTTATATAACTCTTGTCAAAGTATTTTTTTATTATGACATTTAACACCGTGGCTTTTCTTTTGGAACCACGTCTTTCTACCCGTTTAGGTTTTATGCCTATATTCTAATTACACTAATGTGCTAGAGATTTGGAAGGTTTAATTTATAGGAAGTTTACCTGCATTTATGTGGAAAACCATTTAGGAAAAAACCACCCTCATTGCACCCGACTGGGACCGAACCCCAATCTTCTCATCTTTTACGGTCTAGTCTAGTGACACCAAATCAGGTACCATGACTTTTAACAGCTTGATTTAAGTGGTATAGAGGAGACATTTAATCTAGAGGAAGTGCACATGCATCAACATGAATATATAATGGGAAAACTGTAGGTAAAAAACTACATGTGGGAAATCAGTCCCAAAGCACCTGGCTGATCTTCATATCTTGATCTCCCATCATCAGCAATCCAGTCCAGTGCCAAATGGATGTCTACTAGAGGCATTAAAACAATTAATTATAGTTTAAAATACAGTTTACAAATTGTTAGTACTACTTTTTATATTGAGCTAGGCTTCTTTGGTAAGCTGAGTGCAAACTGATTGACTGCATTATTTAACTGAACCTTTTATTATAAATGCTTTTTTTTCTATTATTAATAAAATGAAGAGTTTGTGTGTGTCATGATAATTGCGTAATATATATTGCATGCACAGTTCTGAGATTTAAAAATTAGTAGCCCCGTGTGCACAAACATGTGCACCTTGAAGCCGAAATTTTAAAACTTGAATTTGATTATTTTTTTGAAATTAATTAAAAATAGGGTCAAAATAAATAAAATTAGTTTTTTTTATATTTGAAACAAAGAAAAGCATTGTGGGTGAAGGGGGAGGGGGCACAGAAAACGCCTGATAAATCTACTAATCATGAATATTTTAGATTTCTATAATAATAGTGTTCCTAGATACAGATACAGAGGTCCCAAGTTCATTCCCTGGTGTGTACATATTTTCTGTGAAGCAGTGGATCTGAAACGGGGTCAACTCAGCCTCACGAGGACACATGAGGAACTACTTAAATTTAAAAGTAGCAGTTTCAGTCTAGAAAACTGAGATTATTGTTGGAGAGTTTGCTGTGCTGACCACATGACACTCTCTATATTTAGAAGTTGGCACTATGTTCATCAAAAATGGCGGCCGCTCGGCCTATATGGCTTGATTGAGAGCTGACTCAATTAAGTTATTTTCTTCTATATAACAATCATTTGTATCAAAAAGAAACACCCACTTCAGTGGCCGTGTGTATTCACGCGCTACTTTTTTGTTAGACTATACTGCCGAAGATGGGGGAGATTGGGGTTCGATCTCGGTCGGGTGCACTGACTGTGGTTTCCCCTAAATGGGTTTCTACTCTCCCTCTACATTAATGTGGGTACATTTCCTCTCAATTAAGCCTTCTTAATCCCTAATCCATTAGTGTAACTAGTACATAGGCCTATAACCAGAACGGGTAATAAGACATAGTGTTCTAAACAAAAGAAAGAATAGAGACTGGCTGAAAAAGTAAGTATCTATTCAGTTTGATGTCGTCTTTGACTTACCAAATACTTTTGAAGTAGGCCAAGTCGGGACAGCTCACATTGAGATGAAAGCAGCTTGCCCTTGGTCCAGACTTCTGACAATTTGACAAGATCTGTTATTAATATTGGACTTCTAAAACAGTGACACCAATTTCCCCCCTTTATTTTTAAACATTGTGGCCACCAAGATAATCTCTTACTATTTTTCATGGTCAAACATTTCTCATCGTGCAGGGACAATTTGATGTCTTTGTTGTTTGATTAATTTTGAAAGATGTTTACCATTTCTTTGTGGGGATTTTGAAATAAAAGGTTGATACTATGACTGAAAGAACATACAATAAATATACTTTAATTTTTTTCTAGATTTAAATAAATTTGAAACTTGGGTTTTACAATTGCATCATTTAAAGCTATGTAATTCCATGACACGTTTTTTTAATAACCTGTTAAGTATTGTGTTGGTGTCCCAGAAATTTTTTAGTGGAGGAACTTAGTGTTTTTTTGGTGCTATTGTTTCTGTAATTTATTTCTGATTTAGATTCTTAGGGGTACTTACTGTTCATTAACAATATGTCTCTTAAATATCAAAATTTAAGTCGAATCTTAAAATGTAGTGTTTACATTCTACACATCTTCAGGGCACTTACTGTTCATTAACAATATATCTCTTTAATATCAAAATTTAAGTTGAATCTTAAAATGTAGTGTTTACATTCTACACATCTTTAAGGCTATATAATTCAATTATATTTCACATGTATTAAGACTTTGTTAAAATTATTTGCAACACTGTAGGGGAAAAATACCCTCTTGCCCTCTTTGGGTGCATCATTGGAAATTATTGTCACATTAGTTGTTTATTTACCATCACTGATTCTTATACTATCTGTTCAGGTAATATGTATATTTACTTTAATGGAGTAGCGATCTGGAAGGAAACATTTTAGAGATAATCTTCCCGCATTTGCATCAAAGGAGAGTAGGAAACCATTTAGAAAAAAACACCCTCATTAGGCCCGACCAGAATTCAAACCTCTATCTCCCCATCTTAAGCAGGCTAGTCTAACACGAAAGTGATGCCTTAGATGGTTTGACCACTGAGGTGGGTTATAGTGTATTTGAAATATCAATTAACTACATTTTTACAGTGTGGTAGTATTATATCATCGGCTTTTACTTACTGGTCTTAGATAAATTATTGCTTTGCATAATGCATTTTTGACTTAAACACCTTTTGGAAAAATAAAAAATAAAAGTTTCTTTAAATATATACATTTCAACAAAACTTGACAATTTTTAAACTTTGTATGACATCAAATATAGTTATGCTTAAAAGCCAGATTAAAAACACAGACAAAATAACATAACTGATCTGTATATTAGAAGCTTAGAAAACTCTAAGCCTGGCCTAGGATTTGATGACATGCCAATTTTTTTTTAGCATATCACAGACGATAATTATGTGCACATAAACTCTTTTCATAATCACTTCGTTGAAGAAATGTATGTGTTTTATAGGTAATGTTTTAGTCCTTTTTCGTCATTTTGGATTTTCCGATTAAATTTTTATTATGAATAATTTTTAAGTTATTTTTAAATGTTTTATTTATGATGAATAATATTGATGTTTTTCAAATTTATAAATACTCACGCGTTTTTTTTTCTTGGTACAGGATTGTCAATAAATAGATCGCAGGCTCTAAATGAGCCTTGGACTTTCTTTACTTTTGTGGTGGGAAAATTCACATTCCTGATGAAACACTGCAATTAAGTTGAGAAAGTTTCTTTGGGAAGGGGAAATTATTTATTCTGAAGCAGGTGGGTAAATCAATGTTCATGTTGAGTGAAATGCAAGAATCCATTTTCTGAAGGTTTTTCACTGCACACATATATAAAAAAAAATTCCAAGTGTTCATATGTGTTTTGAATAATTTTTTGTAAATTTGAAGTCACTTTCTAGCATTTTTAATATCATTGTATTGATAATTTTTAGAACATTTTTAGGTAATCAAAATTTAGGCCCTGCTTATTGACATGCTTTGAATTCTTCTTCTTCTTCTTATTATTACTACTATTATTACTAATATTGTATAACTAATAAAAACAATAAGGAAAATCTAGCATGCATTGTTTGACTCTGAATTCTTAAAAAAATACATTTATATTATATTATTAATTCACTTTATATTTTTGCAGAGAAACTAGACTCAATTCAGTTGTTTCAGTCCATGTAGGATAGATGGAAACAATGTATCTCTTTTTGTGACTATGTTAATATGTAGTATTTAAAACCAAATGGGGGTGTGTGAAGGTCACTTTTTAAATCCAAGTCGAAGCAAAATTTGAAACATGCAAAGCAAAGCTAAAGTTGAAGATTAAGTTTTTATTGTAGTCACATAGTACTCATTTTATTTTAAATTATCGATTAAGTGCATCTAGGTAAAGAGAAAGATTAACAGAAAATAACTATCTTTATTATTTTTTACCAACATATCTGGATTTATCTATGTTAACATTATTGATGTAATTTAATCTCTAGTCTGTGTTTAGTATCTGTTTTAAATATGATTATATGTTGAAATATGTCATATTTTGTGAGTTATTTAAATTATGTTCATAAAAACTCTATTAAAGTTTTCTTCTGCCAAATGTTTTGAAGATAAGGTTATTGTATGTTTCCAATTAGAAGCAAAGGAAATTTTACCTTCAACTCTAACATTTTGAAGCTTGGCACATCCTTAGAAATAATATTACAGGTAACTTATTCCATATACATATATTTTTTTTCTGTAATTTCATGTCTAATTTTATTTTAGTCTGGTGTAAATAAATATTGTTTGTCGGTGTACTTTTAGTGTGTGTGTGCGTGTGTGTGTATGAGAGAGAGAGAGAATGAATTTATCACATTTTCCAAAGTGTACAGCTGTCATTGTAATCAACACTCTACAAGACTGTTTACATGAAAATGTGATATAATATATGTTCTTAAGTCTTAGTGAACAGAGGTTTATGATACTCCTTACCTGTGCTATTTTATATGTATATCTTAATCTTCTCTTCTAAGTATTAGCTAATATTTTATTTTAATTTGCCATACAGATCACTGTATGCATAAACTAACAGGAATATTATAAAATTGGTAATTAATAAAATTTATTAAACTAACTGAATCTCTAACTACTATTTTCTTTTCTATTTTGTTATGTTTGTTTAATTTTTAAAGGTGTTGTAATGCTAATATGAACATATATTTTTAAAAGAAAAGTTAAAACCAATGTATAGAACTTTTGAACATGGTATGGTCTTTATTATAATATATATATATATATATACTAAATTACTACACTAACTAACATATTTATTCTAATAATAATTTAGTTACAACATTATCTCTCCATGATATTAAATTATTTATTTTATTACTGTAGTTTAATAAATCTTTGTAAAAATTCAATCTTCTGTAATGCATATAGTTTGTTTTAAAATAAATTTTACTATTGAATATTTTCTCGTGTTTTATATAGAGTATAAAAATAAGTGTTTATAACTCCTAATTTACAGTTTAGTGAATTTTACTTTTGTTGAATTTGAAGGTTTTCCCCTTTGTATTATTTCTAAAACTAAAAACTGGTTTTTAAAGATGGAGCCAGCCCAGGTTCTTAATGGTATGTCAGGAAAAGAAACACTTAAAAGCAATAACAAAATTTATCTTAAAAAGCATGATAAATGCAATTTTATAGAAATAACTGGTTGTTTATAAGAAATTTCTACTTACATTTGTATTGTTCATACTAATGATACTATTCAGATTTCATAACCTTGATATTAATTATGTGTACATTAAAACAATCAAAAAAGGAATTATATCATATTGTAAATCTTTGTAAACATCAAATATGTACGCAGAATCAAATTGTTTCTAGTCAATAAAATAATTGAAACCTTCCAATTAATCTTTCTGCTAAACCCATTTATATTAATTGATAGTAAGGTTGTATACTCTTTTTTATTCTCTTCTACTTATTTTATATAATACTTTTCTTCTACAATGACGATATGTTTCGGTGATTTTTCACCATCTTTAATACAAATAAGACTTGAAGATGGTGAAAAATCACCAAAATATGTCACCATCGTAAAAGAAAAGTATAATATAAAATAAAGAAAAGGGAATAAAAAAGAAGATACAACCTAACTATAAATTATTATTGCTCCTTATCAAATAAACATGAACATTATTAGAAATCATTTATATTACTTAAGAAACCTCAAGTCAACTTTTTTTTTTGTTCTCTCTTATATACAGGGTGTGCCAATAAGTTATTACGGTTTTCATTGCTATATTGTGGAGAGCTCTAGTTGAATAAAAAGATAACGAACAGCTTACTTTGAAAAACAATACAATGCAATTTTTAAACCTATTGGGTTTTTTTGAAGGCCAACTCTCTGGTCTAGTGGTCAAGAGTTCCTGGCTACAGACAGATCCAGAGGTTCCAGGTTTGATCCCTGGCACTTCCAGATTTTCTGTGAAGCATTGAATCTAGAATGGGGGGAACTCAACCTCGTGACGACAATTGAGGAGTTAATTTAATAAAGAAGTAGTGACTCTTGTCTAGAAGACTGAGATTAATGGCTGAAGGCTTCATTTTGCTTACCACATGAAACCCTCCATCCGCAAACGTTGGCACTATCTTCATCAATGGGCAGTGAGTGCTCGATGTGTATAGCTTTCTTGCGAGCTGATGCTATGGCTTTTTTTTTTATACATTTCCTAAAAGTAACATATTTTAAATAGCCTCCATAGCAACAGATACATTTTTTGTTCTAGACTTGAAGTTGTCATATGTTTATAGCAGTTACTAGAATTTCTGCAGTGATACATTGTTTATAATTTTTTTTCAGTGTCTCTTACTACCCATCCTTGTTATAGGCATGTGTGCTAGGTATGAGGAAGGTTTAATATAAAGAAAACATACGTGCGTTTTTGTGGATTAAAAATTAGGTAAAACCACCCACAGTACACCTGATGGGGATATGAGACCGTCATGAGAGTCCATTGCATTAAGTGAGTAACACATTAAACCACTCGACCACCAAAATGGGTCAACTTTATGATGGTGAGAGAGTTTGAGGACATATACAAGTGGACCTAGGTGAGCTGGCGAAAAGCACCAATAAAGTGTCTTAATTATAATTTTCCGAGCAGTTCATTGACATGTAGAATGGAAATTCAGATGTTCTGAATAAATTGCTTATGTTAGACGAGGTACATTTCCACCTCTCCAGGTATATAAACAAACAAAAGTTTTCATATTGGAATGACAAACAAGAATGTGGCTACTGTCATAAAAAAACAACACTATGGTGTGAGTCCACGAGCGAGCTATACCAACCGAGCGGCCACCACTGTTAGCGATGATAGTACCAACATTTGCAGATAAAGGGTGCCATGTGGTCAGTGCAACAAGCCCTCCAGCTGTTAATCTTGGTTTTCTAAATCGGAGCTGATACTTCTTTATTCAAGTAGCTCATTTGTCCTCACAAGGCTGTGGTTGACCCCATTCCAAACCCACTGCTTCTCAGATAAAATTTTTGAGATGCCAGGGATCGAACCTTGGACTTCTGGATATGTAGCCAGGAGCTTTGACCACTAGACCAATAAAAGTCACTTAAAGAACTTACCAGATTAATGAAATTACACTCTACTGCTTTTTTTTTAAAACTAAAGGTGTTTTATTTTTATTCCACCTTAGTTTTGTACCAGAATGTTATGAAAACCATCACATTTCATTGGCTCCCCCTTTAATTATTTATGTTTATTTGGTTTAGTAGCAAGTCATGTATTAATTTCATCATATTACTAAACTTGATCAAACAACTGGCTTCAGAATTTAACTGAAATTATTTGGTGTTCAAAGTGGATGGTGAAATGTCTGGTAGTGATAAAGATTGGTTGTGATTGACTCTAATTTATGTTTGATAAATTATTATTGTAGAATGTAAAGTATCACTCATTGTAATGGTTTATTATTGGTTTCATTAAATTTTAAAACAAATTTTGCTTCACTCTTTGTTATTTTATCCTCTATAAATCGCCTTCAAGATCCCAAACCCCTTAAGCTATTGATTAAATTATTCATTCTTTTATGAATCCTAATCTTGAAAAATATTATGAACATAAGAAATATAAATTTAATAGAATAATATCAAATACAAATAGTAACTAAATATTAACATTCCTTCTCATAATCCATTCATTATAAGTGTTAAATTACTCTTTTGGGGTCTGGTTGTTGAGTTCATCCTACAATAATAATAATAATAATAATAATAATAATAATAATAATAATAATAATAATAATAATAATAATAATAATAATAATAATAATATATTATTATTATTATTTTTGAACCAACAATAAGCAGTATTAGAGATCTAAAACAAATTTCACTTAAAAAAAATTGTTTACCACACTCTACATGCAACTGCATGTAAAAATTACTTATATTAGTGTAATTTTTTTCATGTGTGTAACCCATACTAGTAATGAGAAACTGTTACAAAAAAAAATCTCTTTAGCATCTCTCACAGATCAAACCTATTAATCCAAAACTCTCTTTACTATCAAAAATACTCGCCAGGAAGAAGGACGGTAAAATAAGATTAAAACTACGATGTAAAAACCTACTCCTTGTAAACTCTTGTCAATATTTGAACTGAATCCCATTTTCTCAAGTCATTAATGACCATATAAATAAAATAAAAAAGGTTGGCCATTGTCGGTAACTCTTGGTCCCAACAATCTCGACTATGATCAAGGACAGTAATGATAAATGTGCTTCCATTTACCTAGTGATGAATTAAGGGCCCTAAATATAACCTACATTTGGATGTAATTTATCCCCTTATTCAAACAGAACTGCTTGTTATTACTATACTGGAAAATTTGCTGTGCGACCTGTCAATTGAAACTATGAGGGAACAAAGTGAGGTTAGGAGAACCTTATCGGGCAAACCAGATAAAACTAGACCGACGCTTATGCCAGTGGGTCCACTAGTCTGTGTCATGTGACTTCTAAAACTTACTTGATCCATTTTATTGTATTCATACTTCAAGAAATTTAATATGGAGTTGTCACATATATATCAGATCATTTAAATTATGTTTACGAAGTTGTCACCCTTTTAATACTATTCTAACACCTTAACTCAGTCGGTAGCGTGTCTGTCACGGGTTTGATACCTGGCATAGCTGAAAAATTTATCATTGGTAAAATGTGAACTTCCCCTTTCCCATTGATGAATTAATGGTTGGGGGTTGTATGCTGTGTATGTTTTATATTTAAGCTAGCTTGTAAGTCATGTTCTTATATTATTAGTTGTTTCAGAAAGTGCACATTAAATTAAATACCTCAAACTCTTTTACTACCCACCCGGGCCATAAACACATTATTCATGCCAATGGGTTAGGTATGACGATTGAGGAAGGTAGAATTTTAGAGGAAATTCACCCCAATTTTCGTGAAGGGAGAATAGACCATTTAGGGAGAAAAAAAACTTTACTATACCCAGCTGAGATTTGAACCTCGAACTTCACCGGCGATACATTCTATTGTGCGAGTGCTGCCTTAAACTTTCGTCCACCAATGCATGTTGCAATAACTTTATAAAAAAATCATTTATTTCTTTACTATTATAATCGGCGTGAGTTTAATTGGACGATCCAAGTGAGGGTTGTTAGATCAATTAATAATTTGAGCTGGAGGAGGGTGAGTTAATGACCCCGTGAAAGGACTCGCGCCTGTTGACAGTGATGTCCTGGAGCAGGAGAGGATCATGCCTCTCCAGACAGAAGATTACAGGAGAGTCTTGCAGCCAGCCAGTAAGGCAATCCCTCCCTCACCTTCCCCATTGCCGAGCTTCACGGCAGGTTGCCTACCTACTGAGCCGATCCTTGAAAGGTATGTGCTAGGATTTAAATGTTCATACCTCTTAAAAATAAAGTATTTATTAATGGACTTAAATTTTAAATCATTTCATTCTTCTTAAATAATTCCAATCAAGTTAATTCTTAATGCGACTCTTTTTCCTACCTACTTAATTTTGAATGAAAATGAGAAAATCTCATATCGAGAATATATTCTAAGTTGGTGTGAAGCTATACGAACTGATGTGATGTGTCATATTGTGCGCCTATGAATACCAGGTGCAGATTTACAGGGTCTATGAGGATGAGAAGGAAATGGGGGTGACAATGGGGTGATAAGACCACCCCCACACTCACACCAATCCTTCCCTATAAACGGATGAAATTGAACAAAAATTTAGTTTTTATATACAATATATTGATGGCTATAGATGATCCTTTCTTGATCGATAAAATTTGATTTTATAATGGACGTGACACAGCTAATGAACCGATTTCGGATTATCATTCGACTGCTATAACCCTTCCTTCTTTTGTAGACAGTGAAAAATTACCTGTTTTCAAAGGATTGGGAGATATTTATTAAGCTTTGTTTACCTTTTTTTATAATCAATGCGGGTGACCTGGTGGTTTAGGGGTAAGGTGTCAGACTTCTGTGTTGGGGGTCCATGGTTCATTCCTTGGCCCCTGTACAGGTTTATCTGATTGTTAAACCCTTCCTTCACCTCTTACAAGACTTGTATTAATCACAACTTGTGAATGTGAGGAATGCCAGGCCTCTACCGTGGTTCGGATTCCACGTTAAACTGTAGGTCCTCCATTTCATCTCACAATCACCCTACCATTACACATTAGCGTGAGTATAACCCGAACGGGTAGTAAGATATAATATATGTAATAATATATGTAAATATCTATAGTTAATATTTTCATTATAATGTTAAAGTATATAATTGTTTTTAAGTAATTAACACTTGTAGCCCACACTTAAAAATAGTTCAGAATCCCTCATAACACACTTGATTTGATACCAGGCTAGGGGCAGGTAATTAAATAATTTAGGACTGACCGGGATTCACACTGGAAAATCCATTAGAATTGGTTAGTTAACACATTGAGGCATAGTGTTTAGCGGTCTTTACCACGAAATGGAACAAATAATGAAATGTAAATATATATATCAAACAATTTTTATCAATACAATATCTGCTATTAGGCTAAAACATATTACAAAATTTTAATTTCTGTCAAATTAAGTAGGCTTTCATATACTGTACACTTACAAATTATAATTAGTAACCTATGAGTTGCGGATTTCGTTAAATAGTTATTTAAAATAATAAACTTATTTTTGATATTCTAATACAGTGTCTCTAGACTTTATTTATAACTAAAGAGTAGGGCATATATTTAGTGCATTTTTGTACTTTTTTATTTTTTTTTATTTTCATATACCAAACCCTTCCTTCACCTCTGACAAGACATCTTGTGAATGTGGGGAATGCCAGGCCTCCACCGTGGTTCGGATTCCACATTAAACTGTAGGTCCTTCATTTAATCTCACAATCACCCTACCATTACACATTAGTGTAAGTGCGTATAACCCGAACGGGTAGTAAGATGCGGTGCTAATAATAATAATAATTTATTTTCATAAATAGAAATTACTTATTGTAATCATTAAAATTTCTCGAGGTAATGATGAAGTTTGGGGTTTTATGTGCCTCAGAACTAAAAAGAGTGTCTCACAATAAATGTCTACTTCTATGTTTTCATCTCTGTTCTAACTGTTTCTAAAGCTAAACCCAAATGGTTTTATGAATTTATTCAAACTTGATATTAAGGTGCCAACGACTAGACCTCAAGATGAAACCGTTGTTTTAATTCTATTTCTAAAGTTAAGAATGCTTTACTCTTCACTGATTTTTTGTTGTTGAAAACTTGAATACTTTTTTAAATGGCTCTTACGTTTTTGTGCAAGGTGAGTATCTCCGGGGAGGGGGCGGGTTACTTGTACAGATCCAGAGGTCCCGGGTTAGATTCCCGGCACTTCCAAAATTTATCTGTGTAGCAGTATCTTTGAAACGAGGTCAAACTCAGCTTCATGAGCACAAATGTGCAGCTACTTGAATAAATAAGTAGTAGCACTGGTCTAGAAAACTCAGATTAACGGCCGTATGCCTCATTGTGCTGACCACATGACACCCTTTATCCGCAAATGTTAGCACTATCATCGTTAACAGTGGTGGCCGCTCGGTTGGTATAACTTGCTTGCGGGCTCACACCATGGAGTTTTTTTTGTCTATATTTTTGGCATCTGTATGTCAAAAATTGTTTGCTTAATAACTCGAGTCTCGTTATAAGCATTAATAAATATTTTATTCTACATCAAATACTATTAATAAAAATAGTGGCTAAATTAAGTGTTAGAAAGGTGACCTGATGGTCTAGGGGTAAGGTGTCAGACTTCTATGCTGGCGGCCGGGGTTCAATTCTCGGTCCCGGCAAAGATTTATATAATAATAATAATAATAATAATAATAATAAAAGTGTTAGAAGGGACTTGGTGTAACATATTATGTTTGTTAATTTTCCTGCATTATTTACTACCCATTACCCCCCACCTCTTCTCAAATACTCCATAGACCCGCCACTGGTTGAATCGTTATTCAAACGCCAGTCAGATAGTAAACTTCTGGACTAGTTTTATTTAACACCCCTCGCACTTAACGTCAAGTTACGCGGAAGGCGTCGCACAAAAAAACTTTAGACGTGTTTACTTCGTCCTGTTTCCACGCAGCAAAGAGGGAAAACATTATTTTTGTAGTTTGTAGTTTGTAGTTCTGTAGTCTGCAATGAATGGATGGGATTCTTTGGAGCATAATCATCTCTAGCACATTTGGAATACATTTGACAGTGAAAGTTCGTTGAAATAAAGATTAACATTCACTAAAGTTGTTTACCGCCCTTACAGACGAGTGTCCTTCTTAGCTTTAGTTTTTTTTACAGCCCAGTGTCTTACTAACCGATCGGGTTATACATACGCCATGTACTGATTTCACTAAAATGCTAGGGATGAGGAAGGCTACATTTAGAGAAAGTGCATCAAAATTTGCGTGGAGGGAGAGTGGAAAACCGCTTTGGAAAAAACCCTCAGTACATCCAACCGGGATCGAATCTCGATCTCTCAGTCCTCGGCAATCTAGCCTATTACGAGAGTAGCACCTTAGACCATGCGGCCAACGAAGCGGGTAGGGCCTAAGTAGTTATTATTGGTATAACATTTATTCCCTCAAGAAAACTAATTATAGTCCCACTTCGGTGGACTAATGATCTAAGGCGCTACTTCTGCATTAGACTAGACTGCCGATAATGGGGAAATTGAGGTTCGAACCTCGGTTGGGTGTACTGAGGTTTTTTTCAAAATAGTTTTCCACTCCCATCTACGATAATACGGTTACAATCTCTATAAATATAACATTTCTCACCCTTAAAATCAATATCATAATTAGTACATAAGCGTACCCAATAGCCCAAATAGGGATTAAGAATAATAATAATATTTAGCATCGCGTCTTACTACCCGTTCGGGTTATACGCTTTTAAGTACTAATTACTCTAATGGATTAGGAATTGGGAAGGTTGAATTAGAGGAAATGAACTCGCATTTGCGTGGAGGGAGAGTGGGAAACCATTTAGTAAAAACCACCACCAGTTCACCCGACCGAGATTCGAACCTCGATCTCCCCGTCCTCAGCAGTCGAGCTCAACACGACTAGCACGTTAGCCAACTACGCCACCGAGGTAGGTAGGGATTAAGATGCTGTGCTAAGAAACCCGAGAGACTGCTGCCCTTGAGGGCAAATGAAGTGCACACCCACACTGTAAGTTAATAGCCCCTACCCGTATCGGTGCTCGAATGTCCTTCCGCGTCACTCTCGTGCGTTAAATTAACTTGCCGGTGACTGGGAGATCAGGGCTTGAATACCGGCAGGGTGTACGGAGTTTTTTTTTAGCTAAATTGTTTCTCACTCTATACATGTAGGTGCGGCTACATTTCTTCTAAAAGTTACCTTCCCCATACTAACATAAGTAGTGTAAGTATGCGGATAACCCGAATGGGTAATAAAACGTGCCGCAAAAAATAAAAGAGCGCATAGATATCTGGTACAACTCTTATTCATCCTCTNTTTGGGAGAGAGTTGAGTCTCTAACAGAGCTATAGAGCTGGAGTTGGTAAAAATGTACCTACTCCGACTCCAGCTTTAAAATAATAATAATAACTTATAATATTATAAAAAATATGGTAATTATCTAATTTTAATTTTAAACTATTTCCTTTCTTTAGAACTAATATTAGTTATATGGATTGATAAATTTATTCAAACATAGATATATAATGCCATAGAAGCTTCCCATGAAGTACTTAGTCTGAATTGGAGAATTTTATTGCGGTAAATTTGTTATTACTAATTAATATACTTGAACATTTATTAAGAATTGGAGTCTAAGGCATGGCAAACCGACTCCACAGCTCTGGTCGCCGATACTATCTGATGCGGGTGCAAAAATGGGGAATTAAGAAAGCAAGTTCGAGCATAACAATCTCACTTTTAAATCGAATTGATTTTTAAGTTCAGTTTCTAAAAAAACATCTTTCAGTTAGAAAAAGGGAAGTCGTATGTACGGTGTCTCCATTAGACCCACGCTAAATTAATGTTGTGAATTGTTGTGAAGCCTCGTTGAAAGTAAAACCATGTCGGCGGTGAAACACTGATTGTGCTGAAATAAAACCAGTGGTGTTGAGGAGAGGGGGAGTAACTGTTCCGTGCTTCTGGGGAAAGTTTCAATCAGGACAAGCAGGCAGCAGTTGTCCTTCTTGTGGGACAAGTGTTTAGTGGACACGAGCCTTGGCTGATGAGGCGTAGACATGCGACACTGGCGTCAAATGGGGAGTGGGGAGGAGGAAGTAGGAGTGGTTAGGCCTTCAGGACAAAGGTATCGACCGACGGATTTCAGAGATGCGGGATTATTACAAACACTACACTCCTATACCCCGATTTGGTTTGAAGAACAGTTTAGAAAATACTAACACATTTATTTTGGAATTGATTGCAATTTACTCTATTATTTGTCTTATCTTATAAATAGTGGTAATATCTATTAAAAGTGATAGCTGAAATTAACATGACTTGATGTATGAATATATTAAAATTGTTCTAGTAACTTTAGTAATGGTCCGATACCTTAGATCAGTTGGTAGTGTGACTTTATACTGAGCTAAAGGTCCCGTGTTCGATTCCCGGCAAGGTCGAAAAGTTTATCATGGATGAAACGCGTTTTTCCCCTTTCACAATTACGAATTAACGGCTGGTGGCTGGATGTTGTGTCTGTTCTGGATTTAAGTTAATTTATAAGTCGCGTGCTGATATAATCGGGTGTATACAATACATTGCATGCCCATAACATCGCGTGTCCATTACATCGCGTTTTGGTAACAAATACATTGCAGGTCCATCACGTCGCGTTTCCCCCACCTCTCTACACACAGATAACCATACTCTGACGTATAACCAATAGGAATGAAGGGGTGTATATATACAATTACATCGCGTGTCCATTACATCGCGTTTATGGTACAAATACATTGCAGGTTCATCACGTCGCGTTTCCCCCACCTCTCTACACACAGCTAACCATACTCTGACGTACATCCAATAGGAATGAAGGGTCAACTAACTCCTCTTGGGAGGGGGAGTGTTTCTAACTTGCCATAAATCTAATGTCCTTGGAAAAACTCTGGACTTGAGTTTGTAAATTCAAATTGCTGTGGTGCAATGAAAAGCAAAGATGAAATAATAAAATAAGAATACAATCTACAAATTAAAAATATACCTTTTTATCTGGATAATTTTTTTCCAGGGAAGTAAAAAACAAAATTATGGTGTATTTATTTTAGGAGTGTTGTAGATACAGTTGCCTAGGCATCTCGGTTATGATGAGGTTTATTTAAGTTTTGTTTGATTTACATTATTCTTTCAACCAGCCCCACCTTCAAAGTGAGAGTCAGAGGCGAGAGTCAAGCACGCTATCCTTTCAATAAGCCTCACCTTCAAAGTGAGAGTCAGAGGTGAGAGTCAAGCCCACTATCCTAGCAACCAACTCTACCTTCAAAGTGAGAGACAAGCACATTATCCTTGCAACCAGCACTACCTTCATAGTGAGGGCAGAAATGAGAGACAGGTACACTATCCTTTCAATCAGCCTCACCTTCAAAGTGAGAGTCAGAGGTGAGAGACAAGCGCACTATCCTAGCAAAGCGCGATATAATGAACACTTGATGTAATGGGCACGCGATGTAATTGTATATATACGCCCCTTCATTCCTATTGGTTGTACGTCAGAGTAGGGTTAGCTGTGTGTAGAGAGGTGGGGGAAAATGCGACGTGATGGACCTGCAATGTATTTGTACCAAAAAAGCGATGTAATGGACATGTGATGAAATGGTGGTCCCCGATATAATCAGTCGTTTCAGAAAATTCACTTTTAGTTGGTTAACTTCAAATAAATGAAAACAGTTTTTTAGTAACTAATATAAACTGTTGTTCCTACCCAAATCAGGGTATAGTTCCAGCCATTTTAATGGGGCACTTAAATTTCCAGTCTCTTACCACAATATTTCAAACTGAAACCGGGACAAATGACATACTCATAATATAAGCAGCTGATAATTTGAATGAAAGTGTCACTAGCAAAGCGCCGTCTATTTATCATGGATTTAATTTCACTGATAGGGATTTCACAGATGGGAATATAACATTTGGATATACCTGAGAGAGATGGGGTGTAATTATAGACGGGATAGAATTAGCTCAAGATAAGGTTAGGTGGCGTACCTTTGTGAGTGCGGTAATGAAATTTCGAGTTCCTAGTGCCATTGAGTTGTAGTCCCCTTTTCCCTTCCAGGACCAAAGCGGGCATACAAGTGACAAGGTAAATTGATAAAGAAAAGATAAATGAAGAGTGAGCCGATAGGACGTCCAAAAAGCATATATTATTAAATAATATATACAGTGATGATATCCAAACCCACTCAGCAGTAGCGTAACTAGAAAATAAGGTTATCTCCAGAATGGTATGTTACTAAAATAAAGCCTGAATAGAAGTGAACACATTGCCAGATAATGGGATTAGAATAATTTTATTTAATCAATAACAAATAGATATATATTTCATCCAACATAATTAAAACTATCAATAATTTCAAAAAAGGCTTAATGAAAAACAAAAGTTTACTCGTCCAAAGGCTTGGATGATATCAAAATGATGAGAATTCAATAGTCAGACTTTAACTAAATAAAACAAATAGTCAGATGGACTCCCACTATAAGACATGGTTATATTCTCGTATAATAGGGGCTCAAAAGGTCTCCGAAATTCATAAATAATGGACGTAACCTCCACCATTACTCCAAATAACAACAATATAAAAGATACTGAACAAAGTAGAATTTATGATGTAAATATATGTATATTAATTAGCTCTGTCTAACGGACATGGTATTATCATAATACTAATAGCACCAAGTGAATATATTTAATTTTAATTTAATAAATGTCTCTCATATCTAGCTTACTATACTAACATAATATGTAAAAGGAAAGTACTAAAAATTTCCCATGTCTAAATTACATCGCCACTAAACAAAAATAAACATAGCACCAAAAGAATAACTTTTTAAATTGAAATGTCTTAAATACTTGTAAAACCTACATGACTTCTTAATATCGATGATTTGAACAAGTTAATTAACTTTAAATTTAAATATCTTAAATATTTGTCAAGCCTACATGAATTCATAAAAAATCAAAGCTTTGAAGAAGTTAAATAAATTTTAAATTTAAATATCTTAAAATATTTGTCAAGCCTACATGACTTCATAATATAAAATATCTGAACAAGTTAAATAAATTTTAAATTTAAATATCTTAAAATATTTGTCAAGCCTACATGACTTCATATTATAAAAGATCTGAACAAGTTAAATAAACTTTAAATTTAAATATCTTAAAATATTTTCCAAAAACTAGACAAATGTATTTAAATAATTTTAAGCAAAATAAAAATCATGTAGCAACAGGTTTCGTAGATAGATCCATAATAAACAGCCGAAAAGAAATGTTGCATAATAATGTCCGAAAAATAATTTTGAAGCTTACATTTTATATTTGACACCTAGTTATGTCCCGGGCGGTTATCCTGCCAAGAGTGGCTTGGCCACTGATCTACTGACAGTATTTATTTGCTAATCTGTGTCTCAAAAAGGGGAGACGGTGGTAGGGGTCACACATAAGAGACGGATAGGTAACAAACGAGAGGGAAGGGGTAATCAAGTATGGGAAACATGTGACGAGCAGCATCTTGACGATTCTAGAACAGTTATTTTTATGTCACGTGCAACATTTTAGCACTGTAGACGTCACACATTTTTCTTCCCGGCATCCTCTGGGAATATCCGAAGTTGATGCACCTGTTGGCCTCGCGCCTCCAGTTTAATCAACAAGTGCGTGATGGTCAGTCGTTGCTGGGTGAGAGGGAGAGCTCGGGACGTAAACAGAAGAAAATGGGGCATTGGTAAGCTTTCGATATAACTTCTGTAGTTGTGGTGGGATACGACTTTAACCAACATAGTGTACAGTGTTTTCTTGATTTAGAACGTTGTAGCTTTTATATACGCTACCGAGTAAGTAAGTAATATAGGATTGTGTCTCATTTGGTCAAGTTTGCGGGTGATGGGGAGGTCCGGGTTTTTATCCCAGTCAGCAGTAACTAGTGTTTTTTTTTTCCTAAATGGGTTTTCCCTCTATCTCCACTCCAATTGCAGGTAAAATTATCATATTCTACTCTATCCATCCTGATCTTATCAGTATAAATATAGACTTATGACAGGTAGCTGGGATGGTTAGTAAAACAAGTCTGACAATGACTCGTAGTAGTAAATTAAAACAAACAAAAACAGTTGTTGACAATGGTAATCGTTCTCCTTTTTAAGAAATCAAATCTACCCGCATTTGCATACAGAAAGCGTGGCAAACACTTTGAAAAAAACACCTTCAGTACACACGACTGGGACTCGAACCTGATCTCCCTATCATCGTAAGTCTAGTCTAACACAAAAGTGATGCCTTAAATCATGCGTCCACCGAAGCAGTAAGTTACTTATCGATCTGAGGAGTTGGGAAATCATGATTAAAGAACTAAAGTGATATAGCAAACCTTTTGACAATTCAAAATGTGTAGTAGCATTTGATGTGCATTCATCTAACCAGGAGAATACAAGTTCTTAAAAATGGTGATTTACTTCAAACATTATTGTGATGAGTCTTCGGACTTATAAAATATACACTAAAGCGAATGTAGTATAGCTTCTTCACTATGGAACACCTAAGTAATAACTTTTACAGAATGAATCCATCATTATTAATCTTTACTCCTTCTGTTTGTAGAAATAATAATAACATTATAGTCAGTCGTGAGAATTGTTAATAAACACCCATTATTACCACTAGTTACCCATTTTACCACTAGCTTAAAACGAGGCAGTTAATTCATAAAAGGGTGACCTGGCGGTCTAGGGGTAAGCTGTCAGACTTCTATGCTGGCGGCCGGGATTCAATCCTCGGTCCCGGCAAAGATTTATCTGATTACTAAACCCTTCCTTCACCTCTGACAAGACATCTTGTGAATGTGAGGAATTCCAGGCCTCCACCGTGGTTCGGATCCCACGTTAAACTGTAGGTCCTTCATTTCATCTCACAATCACCCTACCATTACACATTAGCGTAAGTGCGTATAACCCGAACGGGTAGTAAGACGCTGTGCTAATAATAATAATAAAATATCTTTATTACTATGAAAACAATGCTTTCTCAGCGACATTCACCTACGGTAATATTATGTGCGTGTGTGTATATATCTATATATATAGATAAACTATAGCCATCACACTATTAAAACTATATGCAGTATATATATTTTCGTCAAAACACAATCCCGTGGATATCACCATTATCTTTGAAAAAGAAGGGGCATTGTCAGAGGTGCTGCTCCCAAGAGAACATTTTGGCAGGTAACATCCACATTTTTAACCTCCATCTAACAATACGAGGATCGTGGTGGCTGTTATAATGTCGGCTTGGTGCTGTGGAAGTGAGTCACAGTCATCTGAGTTAAAGGGAATCCGTTCATAAATAAGATAATTTTCCTGATACATTATGTGGCGAAGTAGTAATAAAAGGTGGTCAGTCTAACATGAGAATGACGCCTTAGGTCACGTGGCCACCGAAACAAATTATTGGAATATCTAATGTGTAATTTATAAAAGCACCGATTATATCATTAAAAGTCTTTTTTTATGTTGATAGATTTTTACATCCAAGCTTTTAAGGACTTAAACCAAGGGATAGAAATAAAACGTCTAGTTTAAAAGAAGTGCACCCTCATTCGCGTGTGAACAGATTAAACGCATGTGAAAACAATTCCCAGTGCACCCGACAAAGATTCGATCTCGCGTGTAATGGGTTAAACCACGTGACCACCAAGGTGTGTCACACGACTTACAACATAACTTAAAGAGGTCGTCTCATGACCTGATTAATCGATATACTAGATACAAGATTACTTTTACTCAGAAACTGTATCCAAGTCTGGTTTACTGCATTTATAACAAGACAACATCACAATTGTAACCAATTTAATATTTTTTTCATTTAAAACATAATTATTTTGAATTTTTGTGAATTAAAAAAAAATACTTTGCAACTATTTCACTGGTTTCATTGCCCCAGTTTTCCAAAGTGGAAAACAGAAAACCGCACCATAATACGGCTTCTGGTTCGAGCCGTTAGGTGTTATCCGGGGGTGTGATATGGACTCTTAGGGCCAGTTTCATAGTCAAATTTAGTACGCCTCAAGTGCGGCGCTACACTAAATACAAGACGACACCTACCTAAACTCTAATGGAATGGGCCGTTCTCGCATAGGAAACAGGCCCATTCCATTCTGGTTTAGGTAGGTGTCGTCATGTACTTAGTGTAGCGCCGCACTTGAGGCGTACTAAATTTGACTATGAAACTGGCCCTTGCTATATTCACACTATACTTCACTTCAACGTAACGTCACGTATCTGTCGCGTCACGTCAAAATAATATTCAATATATTTTAATAGGCGGCATTCATAGTGAGCAGCAGCGTCACGGACCGTCATCGGCAGGAACAGACACTCCCGAGTAGAAAGTTTTGACGTTGAAAATCCGTTCTAGTAATGTGAAATTGAGCTACGTCAGAGTACAGTTTACTTTCTGCTTTTTGGGAAACCTTTAAAAATTGGACGATGAACTTTCAATTGAGAAAGTATGTCAATATGAATTATTATTATTATTATTAGCACCGCGTCTTACTACCCGTTCGGGTTACACGCACTTACGCTAATGTGTAATGGTAGGGTGATTGTGAGATGAAATGGAGGACCTACAATTTAACGTGGAATCCGAACCACGGTGGAGGCTTGGCATTCCCCACATGTCAATATGAAGCACTATACGATATGGCCAACAAGAAAGACAATGATAAAATCCATAAAAATATACAACATGGAGAAAAATTGACAAGAAACAAAAAAAAAAAATTATCTTCCAATTCCTTGTAACCTGCTTTGGTGGCAGAATGGTCTAAGGCGTCACTATTGCTATAGACTGCCGATGACGGGGAGATTGAAGTTCGAATCCTGGTCGGGTGTACTGAGGGTGGTTCTTTCTAGATGAGCTTCCACTCTCCTTCCATGCAAATGCGGGCACACTTACTCTAAATTCAACCTTACTCACCTTTAACTTAATTAGCGTAAATCTTATATAGGCGTATAGCCTGAATAAATAGTAAAACGCGGTTCTAACAAAATATCCTTGTATTCTTTGTGCTATCCACCCACACTCTCATTTTAATCCTCTTTCTCACCTACACGCGCTTTGATTGTTTTTCTGCGACTTCTTCTTCTAATAAAATCGCAATCATTGTTAAGTTCTTTGTTTTTAAATGTAGGTATGTTTGTAAAAGTATTATGATTCCGCCGGAATATTACGGGAAACTGACATTCACTTTGGGGAAATCTAGAAAGTGAAGTTGGTATACATAATTTTTACTCGTTCCTCAACAGAGAACGATTCGAAAATAAAATAAAATAAAGCACCATATATTTGAAATGTTTGGCGGCACATACATTTCTGAATAATTGTTTCAATGATGAAATAAACAAACAGCAGCTACAGAATTGCTTATGAACGTACATTTAGTTGAATTGTGCAGCGATTTGACTTGACGCTACCGGTACGGGAAGTTACCGTGACTTGACGCTACCGGTACGGGAAGTTACCGTGACTTGACGCTACCGGTACGGGAAGTTACCGTGACTTGACGCTACCGGTACAGGAAGTTACCGTGACTTGACGCTACCGGTACAGGAAGTTACCGTGACTTGACGCTACCGGTACAGGAAGTTACCGTGACTTGACGCTACCGGTACAGGAAGTTACCGTGATGTGATGTATAGTGTGAATCAAACTTAGGGCCAGTTTCATTGTCAAGTTTAGTACGCCTCAAGTCCGGCGCTACACTAAGTTCATGACGACACCTACCTAGACCAGAATGGAATGGGCCAGTTTCCTATGAGAGAACAGCCCATTCCATTCTGGTTTAGGTAGGTGTCGTCTTGTATTTAGTGTAGCGCCGGACTTGAGGCGTACTAAACTTGACTATGAAACTGGCCCTTAGTCTTACCCCTCTAGCTAATGAGCCAGGGGGTAGGCATCGAGAAAGGCTCAGTGGAATCAAGCAAAGGAGATTGTGGTCCGAACCTGGTCGGGTGTACTGAAAGTGGTTTTTCTTAAATGTTTCCCCACTCTCGCTCCATGAAAATTCAGATACACTTCCTTTAAATATATCCTTCCTCATCTTTAGATTATTAGCGTAATTAGTACAAAAGCGTATAATCCGAATGGGTAGTAAGACACGGCCCTAAAAAAATTAGCTTAAATATTTATTTTTAACAAATTTAAAGGAGTTGTTGGGTCCGCGGGGCAGGAGGATTTGTTATATTATAGAGACAAGAGGAAATACAAGGGTAGGTCCAGCACTTTCCGGCGTGACGAAGGACGGGATTTTGATCCATCTGTTCGTCCTGATGACCGTGTTCCTATCTCGGCGCATGCGCTTGCACGCGAGAGAGGAGAGGGGTAGGGGGGGGGTGTTGGAGGGTTACAGAAGCGTCGCGATAGCCCAGCACCGCCACAAGGAGCGCGCCTCAAAGTGTCGCTGGTGATAGGCCGCACCGCGTGTCCCCGTCTCGTCCAGTAAAAAGAACCGCGCGGAATCCCGAAGCGAAAAATACCCCCGACAGCCACCCACACCAGCCCTCTCTCTTTCGTTAAATCACACGAGATTGTCATTCGAGGTTTTTTTTTCGGTTCATAACCGGTAACGAATCAAATTGAAAACGTTTATAAAACTCGCAAACAATAATATTTCGAAAAATAAAACCACTGTGAACTAACAAATTAAAAAAAACAAAACTATTAAAGCTGATCTTGAAAATACAATTTTAAAATAAATAATTTTCTTTCCTTTCGAAATTGACATAGCTTTGATAACGTACCAAGGATACTTTGTTTTAGACATTTAATACAGTGATTTGATTTAAAGATTATTAAAAATATAGACGGATTATAAATCAACTACATAAAGCAATAATTCACACCATCGTACTATTTTTCATTAAAAGTAATTAATTAAATGAGTGAAAAGTAACCGAAGAAATGAACAAGTCTCCTTTGAACAAAACATATTTTATTAATAAACAGCCAAAAGTGTGACACCATCAAACTGAGAACAACACAACAACAATTAATCGCGACTGGACATCAGCGGTCACTGATCATCTGGTGTGAGTATCTCAGCTCTCTCTACCTTACGATGAACCTAAAAGCGTGAGAACTCGACACTCTCTCCTCAAATAATATCCTGAAAGTGACCATGTCAGTCCACCGCTACCACCACCCGTACCAGTTTCCCGACCAGTCGGTGGTACCCGGAGGAGGTCCGGGTTCGGAGCCCGTGCTCGGCTCAGAGTCTGACGTGGCGGCCCTGTCGGACCTGGAGGATGACGAGGAGGACGAGGAGGAAGGTGATGAAGAAGAAGATGAAGAGGAAGAAGAAGATGAAGAGGAAGAGGAGGAGGAAGAAGAAGAACTGCCCTATCCAGGATTTGTGCCCATCGCCCTTCGTTACCTGGACCAGACGACCCGGCCGCGCAACTGGTGTCTTCGCATGATCACCAATCCATATCCTTTACTGCTCACTAGTTGGTCCAACAAAACTGGTTGCTTTGTTCTAGATGTGACCAAATGTTTGATCTACTGTTCAAAAGCTAGACCAACAAAGCTTGCTTCTTTGTAGGGATGTGACCAAACGTTTGTTATACCGCTGACTAGCTCGGCCAACAAAGATTGTTTCTTTGTAGGGATGTAACCAAACGTTTGTTATACAGCTGACTAGCTCGGCCAACAAAGCTTGTTTCTTTGTAGGGATGTAACCAAACGTTTGTTATACCGCTGACTAGCTCGGCCAACAAAGCTTGTTTCTTTGTAGGGATGTGACCAAACGTTTGTTATACCGCTGATTAGCTCGGCCAACAAAGCTTGTTTCTTTGTAGGGATGTAACCAAACGTTTGTTATACATACCACTGACTAACTCGGCCAACAAAGCTTGTTTATTTGTAGGGATGTAACCAAACGTTTGTTATACCGCTGACTAACTCGGCCAACAAAGCTTGTTGGTTTGTAGGAATGTAATCAAACGTTTGTTATACTGCTGACTAACTCGACCAACAAACTTGTTTCTTTGTAGGGATGTAACCAAACGTTTGTTATACCGCTGACTACCTCGGACAACAAAGCTTGTTTCTTTGTAGGAATGTAACCAAACGTTTGTTATACCGCTGACTAGCTCGGAAAACAAAGATTGTTTCTTTGTAGGGATGTGACCAACCGTTTTTTATACCGCTGACCAGCTCGGATAACAAAGATTGTTTCTTTTTAGGAATGTGACCAAACGTTTGTTATACCGCTGACTATCTCGGACAACAAAGTTTGTTTCTTTGTAGGAATGTAACCAAACGTTTGTTATACCGCTGACTAGCTCGGACAACAAAGATTGTTTCTTTGTAGGGATGTGACCAAACGTTTTTTATACCGCTGACCAGCTCGGATAACAAAGATTGTTTCTTTGTAGGAATGTGACCAAACGTTGGTTATACCACTGACTAGCTCGGCCAACAAAGCTTGTTTCTTTGTAGGGATGTAACCAAACGTTTGTTATACCGTTGACTAGCTCGGACAACAAAGATTGTTTCTTTGTAGGGATGTAACCAAACGTTTGTTATACCACTGACTAGGTCAGCCAACAAAGCTTACTTCTTTGTAGGGATGTAAAAACAAAGATTGTTTCTTTGTAGGGATGTAACCAAACGTTTGTTATACCACTGACTAGCTCGGACAACAAAGCTTGTTTCTTTTTAGGAATGTGACCAAATGTCTGCTTTAATGAACATTGGCTCGAACAAACAAACTTGTCACTTTTTAAGGATGTAATCATATGTGTAATTCTTACTGCTCAATGGCTAAGCCAACAAAACTGGTTTGTGTCTAGGTAATACCATTATATAATGGTTCAACTATTTCAGAAAACCCGTAATGAGTCCTAGTATATCTTAAAGTAATGATCATGTTTAAGGAACTTATTTTAAAGGGTTGTAGCTACTTTTACATGAATGGTTATTTTCCTGCTACTTATTCCATTTTTTAAATGATTTGACACAACTAGTTTGAATTTGTCAAAATTAATTCTAACGTAGCTACTCAGCATTATGTTAAGACAATTTACAAATAGTTTTGAAAACTTCTCTTTTAATATTTGCTATAGTATACAACTAAATTTAGATCAATTTGATTTAGTTAATGTTGAATTAATTAAATTAAAATGAAATGAAATCGATCTCCTTAACAGTATGTGACAAATAAAACCCAGTGAGAGGTGTCAAATTTTCTAGAATTGTACTGAAATGTTTAATTTAAATTGTTGGGTCAAGCCAGGTCAAATACCATAATAGTTATATAAAGTGAATGAGCTACGATACAAATAAGATGTACAAATCAATATTAATGAATCATTATCTACACATTTATTAACTAAAAAAATTAGGAAAAATAACATGTAACAAATTATATATCCCATTATACAATCACGTTTCGGTGTAAAAATTATGCAAAACTGATCTAAAATAAATTAAATTAATAAAAAAGAGATAAAAGTTTATGAAAATGTTTAAATTGATTTTATGTAGTTTAAACATTTATATATAAAACAAATCCAGAAACATACAGACACACATTTTCTGGAGCAGTTCAAAAAATATTAATGATTAGGTGGGTTTGTATTTTTGTTAATTACATTTTAATATAGGCCTACTCAAAATCTATTTCATTCTGACGACAGTCAATAAATAATTTGATGTTTTTGATAAAAAAAAGTGGGTTACCTCTTTTTTCGACTAGAAATTCTGACTTTGTCTAGTAGGCTTAGATGATCTTAACAGAAAACGTGATTGCATTTTGATGTGTTCATGACGTTATAAGTAATCTAAACGTAAAATACGTAGATTGTGTGTGTTATACTTTATTTTTAAAATCATGGCTACACAGTAATTTTAAAAATATTATAGGGCAATATAATTTTATTATATATTCCATTTACAACTTTAATTAGTAATTAATTGATTTCAATTAAAAATAAAATCTGTTTTACCGCTAAATTGCGTTACATTAGTAATTTTTTTTGGGGTTCACACACTTTACAAGATACCCTACATCTATATTATTTTATTTCTTATTTAAATAAATAATCCCATTTTAAAATGTTAAGTGCTCAGCGTTTCTATATTTAGTACTCTATTAAATTCCATAAATTTTTTATCTCTGACATTAACCCAATAAAAATTAAGAGCCTATGTGAACACTTATTTAATGTTATAAACTAAATTTAGGCTTATTCAAAGCAAATATTTACATTAATTTTTTTCATAATATAAACGTTAGTTTTAGTCAAAGTATTTAACCTTGATATAAAGTTTAAATTAGTTAAAATAATTTTTCTCGGGACATAAACTAATATAATTGGATCAATAATTTTACGCGTAAGTAATAAATATATGTTTTATTAAATAATATATTTTTCATTGGGTTAATAATGATTTCCTATTTGCTGTATATTTTTTAATATGAAACTGTATCATTTAGATATTTGTAACGCTACTGATTAGTTCTTAATGACCCCTTTACATTATTCTGAACAATTTGAGGGAATAGATAAATTAATTCTCTTTCAATAATTTGTTGCCAACCTATAATTGTATAGCGGTAATACATACATTCATAAGCTAGTGGCCATAAAGGTAGGTTTTTGCTATATCTTTATTATACATAATTTCCCCCAACTTAAAGTGAGCTATGTCAGCTTTGAAAATACACAAGATAGTGATTATTTCATTACTATAATGTCGAACATAAACTCAAGATAATTTGGCATCTAAATATTTATTTTAAGTGTAGCCTAATCGTGCTTAACACGACCATCACACTTTAGATAAGATTATAAAAGGTTTTATCAACTGTACTTTGGTTTCTTATATTCATTTTAATATTTTGATATATTCATTTATATGGAAATATCACTGAACACGACTTTAAATTTAGTGAAGTTATCTTATTTAAAATGTTGAATATACTATATGAAGTAAAATTGTATAACAACATAACTACAAGTTATATTATTTTGCTTAAAACTTAAAGGTGTATTTTTCAGAACAGTTAGAAGTGCAACACAACTTTTTCAAACATACTGACTTGCGCAATATTGAAATGGCGGCCATTGCAAGTTTAATATCCTTGATCAATATAATTTACCGGGGTACTTGTAAACACTTTGAAGTTATACGGACCTTTACACAAAGCTAAATATAGAACAAATAGTTCAAACGACTTGACCACTTATGTAATAAAAATATAGGGAAGCTTGTTCACTCTTAACCTTTTGTATGAAATCCAATATTATTTCAGGTCTTTTATCGAGGTCATACGTCACACACTTTGAGGACGTACTCTGTAGGGCACTTAGCACGAATTTCGCTTAACTTTATCTAAAATAAAAAACATTTTCAAATATAAGGATTACTTTCCTGTGTGTGTTAAAACATATATTTTTAGTTTAATTAAATATAAAACCTGTTAGGCCTTATTTGGGAACAGCATTTAAATGGCGCTCATTAAATTGTTACACGTTTCCTTATACTAGTGTCTAAAATTTGCATTCGATACATACACACTAACTAATGAGTTTGAAAATTTCGTATCCTATTATCTATTTCGAATAAGGGTACCAGCAAAGTTATATTACAGGTCGCTAGAAACTATACACTATGCGGATTTTATTAAACTAATTTGTAACTTACTTTAAATTAGTTGTAAAATGACACCTGGACACGAAATTTAAACCTGGGATCATTGGTTTAGCGCTACAATGCGCCAAGCTTCACTGAGATATCTAGGATTCATACCTTGCTCAAGGTCATTCTTAACTCACAGTTTAAGGCAGATTCTGTGATAGACTTGAGGAATCAACATTAATATCGTGAGCTACCAAATACCACAGTAATCTGAGACTCGGAAGGGCTTTTAGGCTGCTGAATTAAGAATGACCCTAATCACGGGATGAATTCTGGCTAATTCAGGGGTAGATTATTGGTGCGCTACGTCAAAGGTTCCGGGTTTAATGCCCATATCCAGGTGTCATTTTTCAATTTATATAAATTATGTTCTGAAAATTGAAAAATGACACCTGGACACGAGAATCGAACCCGAGACCTTTGGCTTAGTACGCCACTACGCAGCATGAAGCCAACTCCGAGTCAAAGGTGGCTGCGTTATCTGATAGCTCATGATCTTAATCAAAAAAATCACACATTTGTAGCCGATGATTTTCACACGTCCATCATAGACTCTGCCTTAAAATATGAGTGAAGAATGACCCTGGGCAAGGGACGATTCCTGGATAGCTCAGTGGTTAGAACATTGGTGTACTAAGTCAAAGGTCCCGGGTTCGATTCCCGTGTCCAGGTGTCAATTTTCATAGTATGATATCTCGATGGAGAATTCCTCAATAAAAAACATAAATAACAGCTTTGGCTATTTGATTCTTATATAAATTAATTTAAATATAATCTCTTCCATAAACTTATGTTCAGCAGATTTGTAATTGTTAAAATATGTCGCGTAAAACTTCCGGTGGAATTGTTTTCACCCTAAATACCTAATAAATCTCGAAACATTATTTGTTTTCTAAGGATAATATTTATTAAATTTAATCAAGTATGATGGTTTGTGATAGTAGAAATACATTGTTTAAAATGCTATAATAAACTAATTAAATATTTATTTTAGAAATTTTGATATTGATTTGAACCTGGGATTGACGTTTCACTAACACATAGTTTGAATTTCTTGACACAACTTACAAATATCTATTCATAGTTTATAATTTTTTTTATAAACTATATTACAAATATTAGTTTTAGTCAATACAGTTATCATTTTGATTAATTAATGTTGATGTGCCAATTAAAAACCTATTTCTTAGAGACGCACTTTATTGTTTTGAACCAATGGTCTACATGTATGTTTCTGATGTATCCGGGATATATATTGTTTGTATTTCAGCTTGTCAGCTCGTCAAGTAGGTGAGTACACAAATTTTAAGTTTCATGTGTCTAATAACTATCAAACTTGACGGATGTACACTCCAATTTTCATAGAAAAAGCATTTTAAAAGATACGGCCAACGTAACATTGTAGTATTTCACTAGTTTTATTTAAAATGAGAATTGGAAAATATATATATCAAAAATGACAGCTGTAGATCTCACGTTTTGACGTATGAATAAGTGAATACGTCTATTAATTTTCTAACTGCCAGATAAAGATTTACCTATACAAATTGGAGTGTACCATGCTGTAAAGTTCTATTGTTGAAGAATCACAGGTCTAACAAGCCGCGTTAATGAAGCTTATCAAAATATTATATCTGACTAGCGTCTCCTGCGGGTTAAGAAATGTTCAAGTTTTAGTGAGAATGATCGATGGGTATGTTTATCTACACATATAAACAACATTTATCGATAAACTTACGTGGAACTGGGTGATCTATCAATACATTTAATATATAATTGTATAGTTTAGAAAAAAACAAACTTTAATATAATTTTCACAAATAATTGAATTTATTTCTTAATAAATTTTATTTTGTTGTTTCTAAAAATAACGGTGACCTGGTGGTCTAGGGGTAAGGTGTCAGACTTCTATGCTGGCGGCCGGGGTTCGATCCCCGGTCCCGGCAAAGATTTATCTGATTACTAATCCCTTCCTTCACCTCTGACAGGACATCTTGTGAATGTGAGGAATGCCAGGTCTCCACCGTGGTTCGGATTCCACGTTAAACTGTAGGTCCTACATTTCATCTCACAATCACCCTACCATTACACATTAGCGTAAGTGCGTATAACCCGAACGGGTAGTAAGACGCGGTGCTAATAATAAATAAATTCTAAAAATAAATTTTAATAAAAGTAGAACACCTTCACGTAGCAATATATTTATTGATTGAAAACTGTCAAATATCTTTATATAATTGATTTATATTATATACACAGTAGTTTCCTCTGAGTACAGTTTTATTTAATAAGCAATTTAATAACTAATTCCATTCAAATTAATAAAATGAAAGTTTATTAAGGATCATTTAAATACATCAATATGGTTATTTAGTGTCAATTTAAATTCTTGTTTGTATAAAAAAATTGTCTTTAATTCGCGAATCTATGTAAGATATAATTCAAGTTACAAATACCCGGCGTTAATGAATGAAGTTGGTGGTCCCATGAAATTTCTTTAAATTTTGGACTGAAATTTATTCTTGATGATGCATTTCGGTAGAAACGAACCACTGCTATATTAAACAGCACTTTTTATTTCATTTTTATTTATTTATTTAGCACCACGTCTTACTACCCATTCGGTCTACATGCTTAAGTACTAATTACTCTAATGGATTAGGAATTGGGAAGGTTGAATTAGAGGAAGTGAACCCGCATGTGCGTGGAGGGAGAGATGGAGGGAGAGTGGAAAACCATTTAGGAAAAACCACCCCCAGTTCACCCGACCAAAATTCGAACCTCGATCTCCCCGTCCTCGGCAGTCTAGCTCAACACGAAACTAATGAGTTAGCTAATTACGCCACCGAGGAGAGTAACAGTTAATAATAGTGAACAGTAATTATTGGATACCTTCTTAACAGATACAAACTGGTGATCACGTGATTTAAGTCGTCAGGCTCACGATGTACTTAAAAGTAAAAAAGAACAATTAAAGTTTATACCCTCGGTTTTATTTAAGTACGATATACTTGTACCAAATTTAATATTCCTAGGTTTATAGATTTTATAGTTATATTGTGCTGGTCACATAGTCTAGTGCGTCAGACCCACAATTTATGTGAAAGTCTGTTAAGAAACGCGAAGTTTAAGTTCTGTGCCTGCACCGGTGATCACGTGATTTAGGGCACTAGTCCAGGGTCGGTTCTTGGCCTATGCGATCAATGAGTCCGCAGGGAGCCCTCAAGGATTAGGGGCCTCACAGCTAGACCTTTATTTTAATCGTTTAAATGAATCAATACAGTTACATAAAAAAATATGAGAGCAGTAAAATGAATCTAGTTACTAATATATTTAATATTTAGCACCGCGTCTTACTACCCGTTCGGGTTATACGCTTTAAATACTAATTACTCTTATGCATTAGGAATTGGGAAGGTTGAATTAGAGGAAGTAAACCCGCATTTGCGACAAGCGCGTTAGCCAACTATGCCACCGAGGCGGGTGAAACTAGTTACAACAGCACCAGCTGTTAGATTAGTGTTTGTTAGTTTTTTCTCCTTTAACTAATTTATTTAGTAATTTATGTAATTATTTCTTATAACATTGTAATTAGAATATTAAAACTATATCATCCTTGATATAAAAACTATAGTATATGTATAATACATCGTCTATAAGTAATGTATTCACTCCCAAAATAATATGCCAATCAAAAATATATTTTTAAATAATTAGTTCAACTCTACATGTTGGTTTTATTTTCAACATTATATAAGACATAGCTACCATAATATATATTTTTTGTTTAGTCTGATTCATGTTATATAACTTTTTATATGATTGGACTGCTCTAATGTTTTATAAAAAGATAGCTAAGGGGCCCACATTATACAGTTCACAGGGAGTCCCAAATTGCCTAAAATTGGCCCTGCAATACTATCTGAATAATTGTAAAAGTAATAACAAATATGCCTAAGGGTCCGTTCCCACTATGTTGGAGCGATACTTTTGCCGTCTACCGGCTGTCAGAGCCCTCTGTTCCCACTATGTCGGACCGACACTTTTGCCGTCTACCGGCTGTCGGATCCCTCTGCTCCCACTATGTCGGACCGACACTTTTGCCGTCTACCGGCTGTCGGATCCCTCTTTTCTCACTATGTCGGACCGACACTTTTGCCGTCTACCGGCTGTCGGAGCCCTCTGTTCCCACTATGTCAGACCGACACTTTTGCCGATCTACCAGCTGTCGGATGGATTACAATTAAGAGTTGGTTATAATGTGGTACTTTTATAATTAAAGACGGAAGCAAGCGGGGAAAAAAACACAACAATATTGGATGCACCAAATCCTTGCTGAAAGATTTTCTCTTGGAACATTTCAAACAAGTAGGATTAGAGTTTCGGGATTTATTTCAACCTCCATGATAGCAAGTTAACAACTTTGAACCAAATAATAAATAATTGGTAGGAAAGGTCCTATCTGCATGTGTACCTCTATATTACCGAGAGTGGTCGGCACTGCAGGTCGTCACAAGTGTGAACAGCGCGATACAATCCTACAAGTGATTACCTTCCGACACGACACTTTTATCGGGTCTCTGCAGTGACAAACTGTCCGGTAAAAGTGTCGGCCCAACACTCTTATCGGGTCGGAATATATGTGAACAGTTCCATATAAATAGTACATTCAATAGCACCTCTCACATTTTTATCGGCCCGATAAAAGTGTATGTCCGGCATATAGGGAATAAGCCCTTAAGGTGCACAATCTTAGTTTGCTCAAAGAAAAGAATATCAAGTGTCAACTTTACAGGTCTCTCTCGTTTGGACTCGTTAGTTCACACAAATACACACTCTATTTGATTTATATCATGAATGTTCGGTAAATAAGGAAAATACTATGATTTTGTTACTAAGGCTATTTTTCCAATAATTTATACATTATGTAACAAATCTTTAAAATCTGTTGTTCATGAATTAAACATCAAATCTATGTTATAAGCACTGGGTCAACAAGACGATGGTAGAACCAATCTTACAGTTTTATTTGTTTATACTATACACATCTTTCTATACAGTTCATAGATTAAACACAACCTATAGGTACTCTTGCAGTCTTGTTTGAGTAATAACTTCTTATGAATTACGGAATATTGACCAACCCATTTAATTATTAAATTACATTAATGCAAACAAATTAAGTTAACAAAAGTAAATTCCTCTTTGTACCACTGCACTGTTAATTTAATTATTAAATTATACTATTAAATGCAAACAAATTAAATTAATAGAATTAAATTCCTATTTGCCCCATTGCACTGTTAGTTTCCTGTAGAAGGACAGAGATAGCACTATGTTGGCGTATTCCACGGAATTGCAGCACATCACTCGAATAACTTAAATCTTAAATAACATAAAGTTAGTGTTTTCAGGAATCTTGAATGAAATCCTATCACTAAGAAAACTGCTGTTAATTATCTGTACACTATTTGATGCGAAATTTAGAATAATTGTAATTTAATTTAATAATTTTTTGGGAAAATATGGCCCATTGGAATGTGAAGATCGGGGCAATTTAAAAATAACTTGCCCAGGAAAATTTATAGGCCCTTTCACGTTGCTAATAGAAATTCAGTGTGGAAAGCAACGGGGAACTAACACGCGTCCTGAAATTCCATATTACGTGGGATTTATACCAGATGGTGTAGGTAGAACTAACGAGCCGAACAGCTAAGTGCATGCCCAGCACCGGATGGACATTAATCCCATCAAATCAACTTTTGATGTTGTTAACCTCATAGTATTGTTTCCAAAATTGTGGTAAGCTTACTCCCAGGGTGATGCAACGCACCACTAAGTTTTATTAATCATAAAACCATTTCAGTGGCTGAATAGTCTAAGGAGTCTTGTGTGAGACTTGCATATTGATAACGGGGTGATCAGGGATAGAATCCTGATTGGGTCTACTGAGGATGGTTTTAACTAAATAGTTTCCCACTCTACTTCAACGCAAATGCTGATAGATTACCTCTAAAATACTACCTTCCTCACCCTAACCCCATTAGAGTAAATATCATATACGCGTATAACTTGAACAGGCAGTAAGACACGCGGTTATATATATATATATATATATATAATAAAAAAATGGTATGATATATATATCATACCATTTTTTATATCAGTCTTTTAAACAAACTAACGAACATTTTGACATAGTGTCATGATCTTTTATAATATCTAATTCTGCCAAGGCTTTGTTTAGCTTACCACTAAATATTTTTGTATTTAGAATGACTGTACTTAACAAGTTAGTAGGTAGGCCTCGGTGGAGGCCTGGCATTCCGCACATTCACAAGTTGTGATTAATACACGTCTTGTCAGAGGTGATCACACTGTACTCATCTGGTCTGTCCCATCCAATAGAGAGAAGCAATCCTGAACAGCTTATTCGTGGAGCATCGCCACTAAAGTCAACTTCCCCGAATTTTATTATACCTCTGTTCAGAAATTGAACGTTATCATCAATTAATTTTTCATCGTTCAGGATAAACTTTAATACATTTAATTAGAAGTAAAAAAAACAAACCCTCGTTTTAATCGATGTAGACTCGTGCTAACGAGTTTCACCGGCTTATTAATTTGAAAAAAAAAAAAAAAT
>CABFOW010003614.1:0-22940 GCA_902141385.1 Timema californicum
CCTACCATTACACATTAGCATAAGTGCGTATAACCCGAACGGGTAGTAAGACGCGGTGCTAATAATAATATAGCTACCCTTTCAAGCTAGATAACCACAGAACCTACTTATTATGTATGACTTGATTTTACTGGACTTAAAAAATGTATTTCATAAATCTTCTAGCTATCTGATATATTTGTAACTGTTTTTTAGGAGCTTTAAGCAACTATGGCGAACAATATCTGGAAAATGTTATAAAGTAACAAAATCAACTGTGTCTAACAAACTGGATGAAGCTTGTTTGATAATCCAACAAGGGATGGATTTCTATCAACCTCCAAATCCTAGCACTGATGTTGAAATGCAGAAAGAAATTACTCCAACAATCTATAAAATACTCTTTAAATTAAGAACATTTCTGGTAAGCTAGCCACTGCATGATAATTTTGGTTTAAGTTTAGACACAAAATGTTCTTGGGGAGTTTATTAATTTTACTTTATTTGAAAGAGTATTTTAAAAGTCAATTGAAAAAAGTATAGAAAGTTTCAGGATATTTAGTAACAGATTTAAGTATGTCTTTTTTTTCCTTTGGTTTTCTTTAATAGGCCAAGCTTTTAAGTCCAAAATAATTATTTGGTTTCTGGTGTAATTATCCTTTCTAAACATAACGGGTCAATTTATACAAACTATTATATCATGTGAATGTAAATAATATTGTGTTTGTTGGGTTCCACTCTTCGCTCTATTGTTTGTTCAACTACAGTAGCCCCATGGCTTCTTTGGTGCTGACCGACAGCTTTGAAAAGTTACCAGACCAAATTATGTATCCCTACGCCGAACCATATGATATGCAAAAACATGTGTTTAGCAGCTGTCACATCTGAAGGTCAAAATGTAGGTGTATACCTAAATGTTGACTGTCAGAAGTCAGCTTTGAGCTGTCATTCAGCACCAAAGAAGCCATGGAGCTACTGTAGGTCACCATTAGAACAATTTTTTGGGCATTGTGTAGTAAATTTGTTATCCAGTGTATTGAAAAGCTTTGGGCACTTATATTGTTTATGTATCTTATCGAATGAGTGAAGAGTAATTATTTGACAATAAATAAGTTTTTCAGCTAGAAAATCTGGAAATATGCTTGAATTGTGTGTACCAGGGAAACTAAACCGGGGAAAGTGCTTGGATTTTGCCATTTCTAAATAGCTTTTAGGGGTATCCAAAGAGAAAGACCACTCACTCTAAACACCTTGGAGAACCGTCAAATTATTCAAATGTTTCCAGGCGAATCAAATTAGCATATAGGGACATATGACCTGACATTAAATATTTCCTTATTGTTTGATTATTTCTTTATATATATAATTTTACTTGCATGAAACACTATTCCAAACACTTGTATTAAGTCAATTTTCTTAGAGCTTTAATTAGTATCATCAAATTAAACATTAACATCAGGATAAAAGAGCAAGGACTAAACACTCACCAGAAAACTATAGGCCCCAAAGTTCACAACAAAACACATAGTTATGTAATTTTCGGGGTACATCAGTCCCCTTCTTCAACAGACGAGAGTAAAACACGGACTGGACTATGGCAGCATGGCTAGAGGAAAGAGTATCTCTTGCCGGTACCTCTAGCCAGTGCCTCTTGCCGGTACCTCTAGCCGGTGCCTCTTGCCGGTGCCTCTTGCCGGTACCTCTAGCCGGTGCCTCTTGCCGGTACCTCTAGCCAGTGCCTCTTGCCGGTACCTCTAGCCAGTGCCTCTTGCCGGTACCTCTATCCATGCTGCCATAGTCCAGTCCGTGTTTTACTCTCGTCTGTTGAGGAAGAGGACTGGTGTACCCCGAAAATTACATAACTATGTGTTTTGTTGTGAACTTTGAGGCCTACAGTTTTCTGGTGAGTGTTTAGTCCTTGCCCTCCTATCCTCTTTTAAATTTGTAATTTAATATAGCTGTTTTGCGCCATTTTTTCTTTTGTTTCCACCAGACTAATGATCTTTACATTTTATTGTCCATGTGCCAAACAATGCGGGAGGGAAAAATATGACACATTGAACATTTTAGGAGTGTACCTCATACCCTGAACACAGTTTGGCCATGGTAATAATGTTCTATTTCATTGAATTTAATTTTTAGTTTTCTCTTACAAATTATATTTTCACTTTTTTTATCGTTCAAATATCGTTGTCTGGTCAATAAATGATGTAAAAGTAAGAAAGCCTTCTAAAGATATAATATATAAATAAAATGGCATGCAAGCAGAGTGTAAAGATTTATTTTTAATTTGTATCTTCCAGTTTCATTACTTGACTATCACTGTATTAAATCATTTACTTTTATTGAATAGAATGAGAAGAATTAATTTTAAAGATATGTCATCATATTATTGCCAGCCTGGGAGTCTGGACCGTGCTCTTTAAGCTGTATCTAATGACTGGCAATACTAAGGAAAGTTTGCATTCAAACGCTATCATGGTAAAATTATATTCATAATAAAGTATTATGAAAAGGAAGTATGCTTAACTGTGTTGTTCTTTCCATTGTAAAAGCCATATTGTGTTAGTACCTTTTATATGTTTCTATCCACCTTTCCTGTACCTTCTTACAAATATAATACAATTACCTCATAAAGCGAAAAGAGGTTTTCCTAAAAAGAAGTATGAAAATTATTCTACTATAAATAATAGAATATTTACAACTTTATTAAGATAATTCACTTGCTTTGGTGGCCGCATTGTCTAAGCCTTTACTCTCGCAGTAGACTAGACTCCTGATGAGGGAAGATCAAGGTTCGACTCTCGGTCAGGTGTACTGAGGATGTTTTTTCCTACATTGTTTTCCACTCTCTCCCCCTTTCTCCACGCAAATACGGGTACACTTCATTTAAATATAACCTTTTTAATCTTAAAATCATTAGCATAATTAATATACATAAGCATATAACTCGAACGGGTAGTAAGACACCATGCTAAAAAAAAAAGTAATTTAACATTATTCTTGGCAGGGAATTTAACATAAGGGACTTATTTTGGAAAATAAAATAGCAAAAAACAATGTTTCAGCCCGTTCCAGCAACACCAACCATGTAAGGAAGTCGATATCTGCTTTGGCAAGGCATATTACCTTCTGGTAGCCTGTGTTGTCTCTCTAATCCCTACAGTAAAACAAGAAATTCTATGAACTAGACATTTCGAATTTACGTTTGCACTTATCACTTTGGACACATTAATATTATTATTAGCACCGTGTCTTACTACCCGTTCGGGTTATACGCACTTACGCTAATGTGTAACGGTAATGTGATTGTGAGATGAAATGGAGGACCTACAGTTTAACGTGGAATCCGAACCACAGTGGAGGCCTGGCATTCCTCACATTCACAAGATGTCTTGTCAGAGGTGAAGGAAGGGTTTGGTAATCAGATAAATCTGTGCCGGGACCGAGGATTGAACCCCGGACCCCAACACAGAAGTCTGATACCTTACCCCTAGGCCACCAGGTCACCGACACATTAATAAAACTAATGAGTGGAGCTAGATTAAAAACCCAAATTCTAAATAATAGCATTGTATGCTATGAAATAAGATAAAATCATATTAACGGGTTATAAAAGAAACATATATATATGTATATATATATATATATTTTTTTTTATTTTAAAATTATATAATTTGACCACTCTTAAACTGTCCATCCATTAAAAATTATTTTCCCTTTTTATATATTTCATTGTGTACACCTCAAATGAATGTCTAGTTAGTTATGCTAAATTTTAACCCCATACATTACTTTACCTTAATGGAACATGAAAAGCATAAAATAACAATTTTAAACACTTATAACTTGTGAACTGTAATTATTTGAAACCATAGAAATAATATTTATAGCTTGTAAATATACACTTGTTAAAATTGTGAAATAAAATTTTGATGATAGAATGATCTTAACTACCCAGCAATTTTATTTATTATGTCTTGTTAATGAGCTAAAATATTGTTATTTTTAGAGACTCGATATCAAAATAGCCTTCCAACTGCTGCAACACTATCTGATTCATGTTTTCCGAGGAGAACGTAAAGAGCTTATGAAATATTTAGAAAGTGAAGAGAAAACAGAGCTGTTCATGATGGATTTTGCAGCATTTTATTGGAGCGAGCGTATCCATTTGTTGCAATGTATAAACATTATTGTGACACATTGCCAGAACAAAAAACATCCTTTATCTGTAAGTACAAAATTATTTGCTGTTTATATTAGGTATAAAATTGGAAATTCTAACTTTAAAATTCATACAAACATGTTCTTTAAAAATAAATTTACAATGTATTTTTGACTCAATTTACAAACACTTTAAAGCATACAACATATTTGAGTCTTCCCTGTTTCTAATCCTCGGGGGGGAAAAATCGGATGTTTGTTTTATTTTTTAAACTTAAATTTATTATTTATTCTATACATGATTGTTATACCAAGCTTTATTTATTTATTACAGGACTGTTACAAAGAGTTTATCGAAAAGATGCCAGATGACATGCTAGAGCTTATGTTTTCTCATCTGACCTCGGCTTTAAATGTCTGTACTCCCACCTTGTTAACTCATGGTGAACTCATGGTGCCGGTGCAGCAACAACAGTGGTGCCAGAACTATCTTCATGAATTAATGCAGATTATTAACAATCTTTTTTTCTGTCTTAAAGGTTATCAAACATCTTCATTAAACCTTCTCAAAACCTTGCAGTTATGTATGGTAAATATTAATTTGCAATTTATACAATAATATGCACCATTTATCTTCAAGATTTATTTTGATAGATTTTTTGTTCTTTCTAAGTTATTGATTGAAGTTGTGTATACAGATCAATTTATAAAAATGATAAGTATCTTTTAACAAAACCATTTTGGAATATATACATTAAGCATAGCAGGGTCATAAATAGGATCTAATTTCACAATGGAACACCAATAGGTATCAACCTCCAAAGGAAGAGAGTGGAATATGTTAAGACTTTACTTGCCTCAAGAAGCAATTTAGAGAGGGTGTTTACGACAAATCATGAACACCATACTAAAAATGGAGAAGCAACCCAAAATAGTGTATGGCTACCTTTTTTGAGGCCATGGAAAGGAGGAAGGGATTTTACCCCTAACCCCCTTTGCCTCCATTTTTTCCAACCTATACTGATAAATATTTTTATAATATTATAAACACAATACTTTTCTTAGTTATATACAATAAAATTCAAGTTTATATTAAAAATTACACTTAATAATGGACAAACAGGTAAAAGTTACCACTCCATATAACAATACAAGTCTTAAATATTTTTTAATCCAAAAATGGGAAGACTCAAAATTTCCAAAACTAACTAAAGAAAACTTATTTATGTGGTGTCAAAATGTCAAAAATGTAGAGGCATCACCCCAGATAACGCTGACCTGGCGGTCTAGGGGTAAGGTGTCAGACTTCTATGCTGGGGGTCCGGGGTTCAATCCTCGGTCCCGGCACAGATTTATCTGATTACCAAACCCTTCCTTCACCTCTGACAAGACATCTTGTGAATGTGAGGAATGCCAGGCCTCCACCGTGGTTCGGATTCCACGTTAAACTGTAGGTCCTCCATTTCATCTCACAATCACCCTACCATTACACATTAGCGTGAGTGTGTATAACCTGAATGGGTAGTAAGACGCGGTGCTAATAATAATAATAATAATAATAACCCCAGATAACCAAAGAAAAATTAGTATATTTATGTCATTTGACTTTAAGATCACCAAACGTTGTTATAACTGTGTATTTACGATAGTTTAAAAACGGTTTAAGGTAAACCAAAATCTTTTATAAATAGAAATAATTTTAATCAATTTATTTCATACAGACACAATTCACCTTCAAGAAATAAATAGTATATTAATATAATCATTATGTATTTATTGAATTGACCAAGGTATTTCAAAATAATATTTAAAATATCCATCAAAAACCTCATTGTATATAATAGCTTGGGATCATTATTATTTTCTTTGCGTACCATATTAGCCAGACTCAAGATGTGGAAATTAAATTATAGTAATGACTGTACTACTTTAAAACATGAAAATGATACTTGCACATGTCATACTATTTATTTGGTGTTTTCTGAACTATTTCTCAATTACTATGCACTCTGGCTTGTTAGGATTTATTTGGTTAAGAATTTGGTGACCAAGTTATTATATTTGTTAGTTAAGGTTATAGCCACATAGCTATCACTCTTTAAATTGAAAACTGACCCTTGGACATGGGAATGAAACCCAGGAACTTTGGCTTGGTGATCCACTACCCTAACCACTGAGCTAGCCAGGAGTCGTCATACAGGAGTTTGACTGTTTTCCTTGAGCTAGTTGAGTCCATCAACACTCGGGTTGCTAGTGTCAATGCTCATTGTTAAAACACTTACATTTAGACTGCCGAAGACGGGATGATTGATGCTTGAAGCTCGGTCGGGTGTACCAAAACGGTTTTCCACTCTCCCTTCTTGCAGATTTGGGTACACTTCATATAAATATAACCTTCCTAATCCATAAAACCATCAGAATAATTAGTACAAAGCGTATAACCTGAATGGATAGTTAGACGGGGTGCTAAAAACACTTCCAAATGTGCAGTTGTTAAAATACTTTTAACATGTTTGTGATAAAGGGCTGATTATAATCAAAAGGGCAGTCTTCTCAAGCCATTTGTGAGGTAAAATAGTGTGAACAGTAGGTTGGGTGGTTCTACCTGAACCTAGCTGTGTAGAAGCTGGCTGATTCGTTAAAAGGAGGATATTTGCGTCTTTTCTCAAGTGAAACCATGTTTAAAATGGCCTCTTTTTTTTAAATTCCCCTTGGTGGCAGGCATCTAGCAATACCCGTGTTGAAGGGCTCAAGCTCTCACACTCACCACTCGAACCTGGAGGCAGTGGCATCGCATGAAATATATTAGAAAAATTCGCAAGTAGCAAAGGAGAGTTAAAGAAGGGATTGGTTGAGAACAGGGGGGAGGGGGGAGCAAGAGATTCCCAGAATTTTATTTTGATTTGGGTGATAACCAAGCCTTGAACCAAGCTTTCTGGCAACTGTATTTTTAAATTTATTTATTTGTTCACACTGGAGTTTTCAAGCTATAAGGCTTTTTCATTGCAACGAATTATTATTTATTTCCGTTTACCTGCATCTGAGCTAAATATCCAATTGAGCTTAAATATATTTATTTAGATTTGAAGAGATTGTTCGAATCGTGTATTTTAGATTAAAATATTTAACTGACTTTATTACAGTGGTTTCCAACATTTTGTAGCTTATGACCTCAACTTTTCTCTCTGCGGCCATCACAGCCCTTTGATAACTTATAAAACGTTCAAATCCTGGTTTTTAAGTTTTTTCACTGTGTATTACTACCAGCCCGTACTATCTACAGTAAACTACACCAGTGGATAGGTACAATTTAGAGGAAATGTACCCTTATTTTCTTGGAGGGATATTAGGATAAACTACCCCTGTCCAGAATTATAATCTTTACTTCGCCTTGGTGACCTGGTGGTCCAGGGGTAAGGTGTCAGACTTCTATGCTGGCGGCCGGGGTTCAATCCCAGGTCCCGGCAAAGATTTATCTGATTACCAAACCCTTCCTTCACCTCTGACAAGACATCTTGTGAATGTGAGGAATGCCAGGTCTCCACCGTGGTTCGGATTCCACGTTAAACTGTAGGTCCTTCATTTCATCTCACAATCACCCTACCATTACACATTAGCGTAAGTGCGTATAACCCGAACGGGTAGTAAGACGCGGTGCTAATAATAATAATAATAATAATAATAATTTACTTCACCTTCACCAACAAACCAAACACACAGAGCATGACATTAAACCTGCATGTCCACTAATACTGGTTTTAATTATTATAAATTGCTTATAATATGTAATAAAATATAATCAACATGTCCTGGGTTGGGGATGATATTATATTATGCTAGCAGCGTTACAAGGCTGCCACAGTAAACAAGTCAACAAGAAGCTATCAGAATGGAATAGTCAAAAGGAACCTAAGCAGTAACCAGCTCATTTTTAGCTCTTTAACAACTTACGTTTCTATTAGAACTACGCATTTTCCTAGAGTCATTAAAATCCTTGAAAAAGTTAATATAAATCTAAAACCTCTATATTGTGACCCCACGCAGCGACCCCCAGGTTGGAAACTGTTGCTTTATTATAACACACTTGGCAGTAATATTTAACTAGTGAGCTCCCTGAGATGTAGAACTTGCTCGTCACTTTAACAAACAATTAGCAATTTGGCCATGTTTATTTAAAAACATTTTCACTGTAAAATAAAGCAATAAATGGACTTTATCAATATTTTTACAATATTTTGATACCTGTCTACCAATGTCCTGCTTCATAACCTCATGGAAGTTGTCATAAAATGTTAACACTGGTACGTCAATAAACTATTCAAAACATATTGTAATTTAGCGCGTGAGGGTGAAGGGGCTTCCCCCGACATTTTATTAAATAACTTATGGCAAATTCGAAATCAGCGCGCTAAACAGCATGAATATACAAAATTTCATGCAAATCGAACATTAAATAACAAATTTAAAAATGTATCCCAAATTTGAAAATGTTAATGGTGAAAAAAAAAGCTTATTTTTTGTTTAAATTATTCTACTTAATCAAATGAAAAATTATAAGTGTTGTAACAATGTAACAAAGCCCTAATACTCCTCTACCTTTATTGTTGCTTTTCCAAAAGCCTATTTTAATAAACAATGAACTAAGACACATCAGTTCAATTCAAACTAGTATGGATAGAAAAATTAGTGTGTTTTTAAGAAGTCAAACACTAACACACCTCACTGTCCTCATTTCATTAGTCAGAGCTTTCTATAAGAAAACACTAAGATGTTGTGTAACAATCACTGAATGTATGACTTCAAAATTTAATAAAGCCCTAAATAAGGCATTGGCTGTACAACAAATGATAATTTGAATCATAAAACTGTGACAGTCTAGCAGCCACTAAAGTTACAACTAAAAACACTAAACAATAAATAAAACATTGGCTGACATTGCTGCCACTTCAAGCATTGCTGGCTGAGGGAAATTTTGCTACTGGGCAGCTCATGTTCCCTTTTGATTCATTTCTATGATTTTTGAAGTTGGGAATATTTGTAGAGTAGGGATCAACAGTTGGGAAATTTTAAATTTGTCTGTACAAGAATGTGGTTATGGACTTTCATAATAGAAAGTAATGTGGTACAAAATAAGTCTAGAATTTCCCAACTCTAGATCTCAAATCTCACAAAATTCCCAATTTTCAAACTTTCAACCAGCATTGGGTGGGGGAGGGGGACATTCTCGATGCCCCCCTTGCCGCAACGCCCCTGCCTGGAGGATGTGAGTCTGGTATATACAGTACGTTTATGTGGCCAAGTGTCATTATTCACTCATATTGTACAGTCTCATGTCCAGGTGTCATTTTTACAATTTAAAGAATGTAATTAATTAGTTTGGTTTCTCTCATATTTAAGATTTTGTTACTATTTTATCATGTAGCCTATATATCATTCTTAGTTAAAGAAAATAACTGTAACTTTTTTTGTTTAGAAAAATGACTTTGGCAAAGTCCTACCTGTTGGTTGTAAAAAATATCCAGCTCTAATTGAAAAAATTTGCTATCTTGAAGTGATGCTTGTTTTATTAGCCACGGGCCTATATACAGAGTAAGTAATATTGTAATCTTAAGTTAAAATAATTGGCTTTAATAGCCACTATTCTTGATATGATGAAACTGGATCAGTCGTTTGCAATTCATTAAAAACTAATGTAACCTCTCATTTGTATTCCATCTTTGATGTTCACTCAAGTGCCATTTCTCTCGCCTTGAGAATTAATGAAATTGAGCAACTTGTCGTAGATAATCAAAAACCCAGGAATGTCATCTGTTTTGTTGGATACTGTTCTCGTTGCAAGGACTACATTGCCTCATCATAGGCAGTCCTTGCAAATCTCAAGTTGAGATTGTTCTTTGGAGCAAAATAGTAAGTCATCTAATAATTTGTTTAATGCTCACTTGGTGTTGCAAAGCCCCTTGGGTGGTGAATTTCAAGATGGAGAGTGCTAGAGAGTGACCCATTGGCAGGGGTGTGTTTATGTGTATATTATTTTAATAGATGCCCGACAGTGATTACATGAAGTCATACTTTGCCTTCTTGAAGAAGAAGGCTGCTTTCAGGCGCTATGATAGTGATTATGTGAAGGCATACTAGAGGCCTGTCTGCTAAGATAGTGAGATTCAATAAATCTTTGATTTCATAAATCAACTGGGATTTCTTTTTACATCTTCACTGTGTCTGAAAGTGAAAAGGTCGATCTGTGAACAAAATCTGTGCATGTAGAAAACTCTTGTTTAAGTTTAATCTTCCCATTCATCTTAGGTATTACAAACAATATAGTGAATATATCCTCCACTTTACTCTTTAACAACCCAATAATACCAGTCATTTACTAGTGTGTCCATCCAAGTCAATGACATTGTGTGTAAGAAGGTAAGCACTATTTTTGGCTACATTTTATATGCAGGGATGAACCTGGGGCCCCTTTCAACCAATATTACTTGAGGTGAGGCATGGCTATTGAATAATATACTGAGATACCATAAATGAAACCCCTTCTTACGCTTGAATGTGAAATTATGACGTTCCTTCACTTGGATTTTTCCTCGTGCATCTGTTTACACAACATGCACGTTGTTTGTAGATGAGCCGACTTGTTGGAAGGACCTAAAGTAGCATACAAGAGTTTCTGGTCTATTTACGAACATACAGTCAACTCTCGATTCTACGACCCCGGGAATAGCGTCCCCCTCGAAGTAACGACCCTTTTTTGGGGAACCGTGAAAAATGTGGGAAAAAAGGTTGAAAAGTTTAAGGAAATCGGCTGTAAAATGTGTTTGTTGCATTTATTTAGGTCGCAGCGTTGCAATTATCTTTGTGAGCGCTGTATTACTAGTAACTGGGGTGGGTCAGGTATAAAAAAAAGACACCACCTCATCAATGCCAGCCAATATCACTTGACTCTGTCCACCCCCTCCCACAAGCAAGACAATGTTTCCCCGCGCGCAACTGTCGCTACATCACGCGCCAGCCAATATCACTTGACTCTGTCCACCCCCTCCCACAAGCAAGACAATGTTTCCCCGCGCGCGACTGCCGCTACATCACGCGCCAGGCTTGCTTTTGCCATTGTTATTTCGATTCTCGATTTGGTTACTATTTTGGTTTGATTTTGTGAACAATTTTTGACGACCCATGCTATTGTTTAACATTGTTATTTTGATTTGGTTACGTTTTTGGTTGGATTTTGTGAACGATTTTTATTGACCCACGCTATTTTTTTTAAATTTGATACGAACTTATAATTTTGACGAAATGAGTGAAAGGAGTACCTTCTTCAAGAAATAGGTAGGTTTTATTTTATTTACTTTTTCACGTATTGTCTAAAAAATGCAATTTTTTCGTATGAAGGTCAGGGGTGGAACAAAATCTGTTAAAATTCCAATAACGACCCCTTCGAAATAACGACCCTTTTCCAGGGAACCGTGAAAGGTCATAGAATCGAGAGTTGACTGTATTTCAAGTAGCTATATATGTGGTCAACCCTTTGGACGCTCTGACAAATAATGTATTTCAAAGTACTATGTAAAAAAGAAAATGAGATGAAAGCTTTCTAGGTCATTGCCAGACTTGGGTGATACACATGATGTTCGTGTCCTCACAGATCACCGACTACTTTGCATATAAATAGCAAAATTAAGTTGGGTATGATTTTAAGTTGTGGATACAGATATATTTAAACTAGTGGGGAAATTACAACTGGACACAGATTTGATACATCTACCCAGGTGTCATTTTTCAGCTGATTGAAATGAATATCAAAACTTGTGTTAGGTTCACTGTAAAATTGGTCTCAAGTGGGATTTAGAAGACATGTGGATAAAATGCATTTTTGCTTATAGTAACACAAAAATTAATTTATATTTAGAAAAATTGACAACTAAGCTGTTGTGTTTCAGAATGACCAAAGTCTCTGGAAGGATTTGGTCCGCATGCAATTTCGCTCCTCTGTGAAAGTATAAGGGGCATGAGCGATTAAAAGTTGACTACAATCGTATAAATAATGCCTAAAAAAATTCGTAATTTTATTTTAAACCCACATTATTTATTAAATTTGGTACTTATATATATCATATACCATATATTTTACATTTTTGTTTTGTTAATTCTTTCCTGTGTTTGTTTTTGTTTAGAGATCTTTTTAAGCTCCTTAGTAATTCAGATGCCTTAGATGAGGTGAATAGAATAGTTAGTGCTATGGACCAGAAAGGAGCCCATGGTGTAATTGTTATGGGCTGGACTTTTATCAAAAATATTATTGCTGATGATGATGAACAAAAGACTTTAACAGAATCAAATTTGGAAAACCTTTATGGAAACCTTGATGAGGTCTGTTTGTTTCTTTCGCAGTTACTTTCCAATCCGATATTTCAGGTGAGTTCAAAATCGAGTACATTATTTTTAACATGCACCCCAAATAACTGTTTTTTTGTTTTACCTTAATGGCTAACAGGTTCAGTCTCTTGTCTGCACTCAAGTTGTTGTTTTTTCCAAGATGTGGCGTTCAGTTGAATTCTAAATGCCTCACTGGAAGAAGAAAACAACCATAACCTGCAAATAGGAACTCTGAATTTTAGAACACTTGACTGAAAGCGGGGAGTCTCCTTAAACTGGAGGGGAAATGATGGAGGGAAGTGGAGGGGGAGTGAATTGTTAAAATGATAATTATGGACAAAGGGAAACAAACGGAATTGCTATGAGTGTACGCCTTAAGACAATATCCCTTGGAAGAGAAAGAAAATTTGGAGAGAAATTAAAAAGGTACTTGGGGGGGGGGGCAAGTAATAATGGGAGACCTTAATGCACAGCTTGGGAAAGAGAGAGAAGGTTTTGACATGGACATGATGGATGGAGAAAGAGAAATAAAAGTATAAGACTACTGGAGCTGTGTGCAAGGAATAACATTAAAATGGTGAATTGTTGGTATAAGAAGAAAAGGGAAAGCCATAAAATCACTACACACAGTTGGAATGGGGAGCAAAGGTCTGTCCATTGTAGAGTAATTTTTATTAGCGCCATATCTTAATACCCGTTCAGGTTATACGCTTGTGTACTAATTACACTAATGGTTTAAGGGAATAGGAAGCACACCCGCATTTGCGTGTAGAGAGAGTGGAAAACTATTTTGGAAAAACCACCCTCGGTACACCCGACTGAGATTCTAACCTCGGTCCTCTCTTGATCAGCAGTCTAGTCTACTACAAGAGTAGCGCCTTAGACCATGCGGCCACCGAAGCTGGTACAAGAAATAAGGCTAATGGTGTGGAGGCTTAAAAATGGAGAGGAAAGAGAACTGTATTAAAGAGAGGCAAGGAGCTTAATACCCAAGGATTAGATGCAAAGTGTATACTCCATTCACGGTAGTAATTACTCTCTGAAAGGTCTTTTTTCCTACCAATATCCTACTATATAGTAGATTTATGGTAGGGAAAAAGGACTTTCAGAAGTCAATTCCTACGGTGAATGGAATATAGGAACTATTGGAAACATCAATGAACCAGTGTTGCAAAATTTGTCTTGTATTTAAGGGAAGATTAAACTTGTGAAAACAAGAAAATGTTGTTTCCAATAATATCCATTCAGTTCCCTCAGAGGTGATATCCAGCGTAGTGTTGCTAGATCTACTCTGGTTTATTTTTATAATAGATAAACACAAACACTAACTTCAAAGGTAGGGGTATAATTGAGACTAAACCTTACAACATGGTTTAAGTAAAGGGTTCTGAACAACATGAAGATATATCAATATTCTGATCAAATATAGTAAATATCAACTAGCCAAGATCCTGCACTGGTTGGGTGTACTAATATGGTTTTTTTTAAATACCTTTCCACTCCCAGAACTATCCAACTCATATGAATGGCTTAGTCACTTTTCCTTAGACAGTGAAATTTCCCTTAAACAACAGCTCTGAATAGTGGATTCTTCTTTATAACGGACACTCTTTATTTCCCTTAAACAACAGATCTGAATAGTGGATTCTTCTTTATAACGGACACTCTTTATTTCCCTTAAACAACAGCTCTGAATAGTGGATTCTTCTTTATAACGGACACTCTTTATTTCCCTTAAACAACAGCTCTGAATAGTGGATTCTTCTTTATAACGGACACTCTTTATTTCCCCAGTTTGGGTTTCTCAGGGTTGAGTTTGTTGATTTTTCTTCGTGCTCTGCTCTCGTGATATTGTTGTGGTTCCATTTATTAGAGTGGGGATGGATGGAGGGTGTTAGAGGTGGAGGCTGAGTTTACTGGGTGTGAGGGTGCTTTTGTAGAGTATTCTCATCTTCGTCCGACAAAGAGAAGTCTTGTCTCAGGATGTTTGTGAAATCCCAAGTCAGGTGGTCCTGGGAAATTGAGGTGGAGGAGAGTCGTCGGGGGTCTGAAGGGCGGCTGGAGAGGGGGGATGAGGATCAGGTGTATTGAGAATGTGGGCAAGGTGAGCTAATGGGTTAGTAGGGAGTTTGTTGTTGAGGAGTAGCCAGAATCATTGAGCTTCTCTGGCTTCTTCCCTTCCCGTTTTCCTCTCCCCTTTGAATGAGGCATGAAAAGGTTTTCAGCCTTAGCTAGATAATGCCTGTGGAAACGTTGAGGCAGTCGGCCAGTGGCGCAACCTTGTACAGTCAAGGATGTGGAGACAGCTAGCTAAGGGCACTCCGACCGACCCCCCCCCACCCCTAAAACTATCTCGGGAACCGCTGGGACTAGAGAGTCGAGATTCGGGTGGGAGGTGCCTGAGGGGTGGGGAGGACCGACCGACCACCCCCCTCTCCCCCCTTGCAAGGTCAAAGATACAGTGTCAGTCTGCTGAAGGTGCTATCCTATGAGGTCAAAGATACAGTGGCACTCTGCTGAAGGTGCTATGCTATAAGGTCAAAGATACAGTGTCAGTCTGCTGAAGGTGCTATGCTATAAGGGCAAAGATACAGTGTCAGTCTGCTGAAGGTGCTATCCTATGAGGTCAAAGATACAGCGGCAGTCTGCTGAAGGTGCTATCCTATGAGGTCAAAGATACAGCGGCAGTCTGCTGAAGGTGCTATGCTATAAGGTCAAAGATACAGTGTCAGTCTGCTGAAGGTGCTATCCTATGAGGTCAAAGATACAGCGTCAGTCTGCTGAAGGTGCTATCCTATGAGGTCAAAGATACAGTGGCAGTCTGCTGAAGGTGCTATGCTATAAGGTCAAAGATACAGCGTCTGTCTGCTGAAAGTGCTATCCTATGAGGTCAAAGATACAGCGGCAGTCTGCTGAAGGTGCTATGCTATAAGGGCAAAGATACAGCGGCAGTCTGCTGAAGGTGCTATCCTATGAGGTCAAAGATACAGTGGCAGTCTGCTGAAGGTGCTATCCTATAAGGTCAAAGATACAGTGGCAGTCTGCTGAAGGTGCTATCCTATGAGGTCAAAGATACAGTGGCAGTCTGCTGAAGGTGCTATCCTATAAGGTCAAAGATACAGTGTCAGTCTGCTGAAGGTTCTATGCTATAAGGTCAAAGATACAGTGTCAGTCTGCTGAAGGTTCTATGCTATAAGGTCAAAGATACAGTGGCAGTCTGCTGAAGGCGCTATCCTATGAGGTCAAAGATACAGTGGCAGTCTGCTGAATGTGCTATCCTATAAGGTCAAAGATACAGTGGCAGTCTGCTGAAGGTGCTATGCTATAAGGTCAAAGATACAGCGGCAGTCTGCTGAAGGTGCTATGCTATAAGGGCAAAGATACAGTGGCAGTCTGCTGAAGGTGCTATGCTATAAGGGCAAAGATACAGCGGCAGTCTGCTGAAGGCGCTATCCTATAATGTCAAAGATACAGCGGCAGTCTGCTGAAGGTGCTATGCTATAAGGCCAAGGATACAGCGGCAGTTGGCCAAAGGTGCTATCCTATTAGGTCAGGAAAACCTATGCATTGGGCAAGGGTGGTTGCTACCTCAGTGCTCAAAGGGAGACAAATTCATAATTAAAAAGTATTGAGTTTATTTGATTTCTGATCCTCCAAATGCTTTTACAAAATGTCCTTAATCCATTTCTTGTGTAGGGAGCACTATTCACTATACTTGTAAGGCCCACAAACAAACATTTTAAAAAACATACATATAGACACTGACAATATAATTTACATGCTAACACAGGCTGATATTACAACACACAATCTCTACAGTTTTATTATGTGGGTTTCTTCATCCAAGTGCTATTTACAGAAATAAAAGAAATTGTGAATGAATCTCCATAACCTCCAGTGTGCTATACAGGATTGTTTCTTAAATTCAAAAATTCCTCTTGAAGCAGAGTTTGTTGGCTCACTTGGGAAGGTTATTCTTAGTCGATCACTAGATAATGACGCCTAAAAGTTCTTATGGTGAAACAACTTTCCAATAATAATTACCTTTTTTTTTTCTCAATAAAGGAGACAGTCACTGCTACAGATTCATATTTATGCATACAAATCTCTAAAAAAAGAAAAATCTAAAACACCAGTTCATATAGTGTATTTTACTGTTGGAACGTCAGGAATGCCATTGTCTTGCGCGAAGTGTGAGCAGTCCTGCCTTCCCCCTTTTAGGGAAAGTTTGTAAAATATCCTACGTATGAATGAATATGGTACCTCAAGGTTATACCTCCCTCCTTTTCCGAGCCTTTAGTGGGGATGGTACCATCAGTTTAGTCTGTGTTTGTGCCCAAATATAGGCATGTAGTACAGGAAGCCTACTATTCACATTTAATTTTATTTGGATATTGTTCTGTGTATAATGTGATCTGTACAGTAATCTATCTACCTACATACAATATTTATTCACGTGTCATAATTACTTTACATGCGATATTGCACATTGCAGTAATTATATTGTTTTAGTTAATATTCACACTGAATAGGTTTGTTATGGTTTAACTGTGCACTAGGATTTAAAAAATATATATATTTCTCCAGATAACAGAGACTTCTTAGTAATGGATACTCTATTAGTTCCGAAAATTGTTCGCTATTAGGAGATTTCACTTTATTTTAAATCCCTCAAGCCTTCCATATAAAATTCTGTGGAGTACCTTGTTTCTCTAGGGAATGAACATCCTTGGAATGATTCAGGTGAATGTTGGTGTAATACCTTAAACTTCACCTTTCTCTTTAGTAAAAGCTACAGATATCTTGAATAAGCAATAAATACTCCTTTTCAAAATAAAATATCTCAAGTAAATAAATGGTGGATGATATGTTAAGCTTTAAAGCTTCTATGCAGAGCATTAGGGCCCTTGGCCCTGTCGAGTACAAGTCTAAACCTATTTTGTGGGATGGTGGGCGGGAGGGTGAAAGCTGTGGCGTGGATTCACAACCGACCAAAGTATCCTTCCGCGCCAGAGAGAACAGATGGATCACGAAAACCGTGGAAAAATCATATATTTGGAAATACCAGTTTTCTCGAGAACGAGTGATATTTTTATGTTAATATTTTCAACACCCCTTCTAAGATAATGCATCGATGTTTGTTAATTGTTACATTTTCTAATTTTTTGTAATGAAGCCGGCTATTTTCTATTGAAAAATGTCGATTTTATCAAGGTGTGTATATATAAAAAGTATAACTTAATCAACATGTTTTAATTCTGGAAGATAATCGTTTGTTCCCATGGCTCTGCAGTTCCACGCCAAATGAAAAGGGCCAATCGTCTTAATGATAATGTTAATTATTTAACCACTAGTCAGTACAAAACGTTAATTTGAACCTTAAATCAGTTATATTGTACTGAATTAACATAACTTGTAATCATGACCAATGTGTGCTGAGCTGTGACTTGGGAACCTGTTTCCTAGCCTCTCATCAAACAAATGCTACTCCATGTCCTAATATATACCCTCCACATCCTGATTCCTTTATATTCATTTTCAAGTAACCCTATGTTAATGCACCATAATAAAACCCGTTCATACTGAGGGGGATCAAGTCGTCTTGAATAGCTTTAATTTGAAATAGTGATTAAAAAACTGTTATATAAGTACAGTAACCCCACGGCTTCTTTGGTGCTGACTGACAGCTCACAGCTGACTTATGACTGTCAACATTTATGTATATAGCTAAATTTTGACTGTCAGAAGTGACAGCTGCTAAACACATGTTTTTGTTGATCATATGGTTCGGCGTAGGGATACATAATTTGGTCTGTTAACTTTTAAAAGCTTTTAGCTATCAGCTGTGAACTGTCAGTCAGCACCAAAGAAGCCATGGGGCTACTGTATTAACTATTATTGAGTAAATATTTCAGTAGAATCAAGTGCACATCTGTATTATTTGTTTAATCCTGATCTAAATTGTATAGCTTCTTGTTTACTAGTCATATTTAGGGTGTTTTTTTAATTGATACTCAAAAGGATACATAAGCATGATGTATTTGTTTAGTTTGTTTCAAGTTTAAATATGTTTGTTTATTTATTATTTCAGGAACCAACAGAATTATCATCAATTGCTCATGACTTGATTTACAAGCTGCTACACTGGATTATTCATCACAATATAAGGGATGGATTGGATTCTCAACCTCTATACAAATGTGTTACAACAGGCTTAGTTCATCCAGAGTTTAGGAAACATTTTTGGAGTGAAAATCAAGACCGAGGTCTTCATATTTTATTAACAGAGGCATCTAGGAAATTTCCTGTAGACTTCTTGAGTTTTTCTTCTTTAATCGAGATACTGTCCAGAGATGAACATAGCATCGTGTCAAACGTATGTAATTATATTGTAGTCTCGAATCATCTTTGTTTAATGAATGGTTTTATTTTTTCATATTCAGATCTATATTTTAGATATATATTGGAGACAATTTATCCAAAGTCACAAAGTGATAATGAAGATACTAATGCTTTTGAGCATTACTACCCATATTACAATTATTGTATTATTTTATCATCTTTTAACTATGCCAAATATGTATTCATTTACCTCTACAATAGGATATAATGTAGGAAATTGGATTCTAAAATTTGTTTTCATGGACTAGTAAAAACTTTTCTTTGTAATTTCCTTTTTAAATAATGAACTCCACAAATTTTTTGAACCAAAGAGCTACATTTATTCAATTATTTGTATTGAAATAAAGTGCTCTAAGCAAAATATGATATGTAATTAAACAAATACAGTAGAAATGTAGAAAAATGAATCATCAATAAAAGAAAAACACTAACACATATTTACAAATGCTAATTAATTTTATTCTCTCTTATATATTTTCATATTACATGTTGTATTTTTTCTAAGTATTGTTCAAGCTTAGAAGATTATAGTATACATTTTTCAATAAAACAATTTTTTTAATTCATTGTTATCTAAATAAAATGTAATAAAAATGATAATGTTTATCTTTATTAAGGCAAAGCAAATTTATGGAATATTGGCTCTTGAAATATTCTAAAAATCATTCTTTTTATTCAGTTATTCAGAATAAAATATTGACTTATTTGACCCTTTATATCACATTATATTGTATTTTGCATTTTCCTCCTCCTGTTTGTTCTCCTACTGGCTGATAGCTTTAACCAGGAATGTTATAAACCTACTTGATTTCTGGCATTTATGAATTTATGCTAGACTGCTTTAATCCTTTTCTAAAGTAACATAGAACTAATTTTAGAATATGTTACCTATTCACTGTTATTCGATTTTAAGTACCAATCATTTTAATGTTTTTTAAAATCTTATTATTGGAATGTGCTGCGTTTTACTAGAATATACAATAAGCTTGACTGGTTTGACTAATATTGGCCTAATATGTTGATATTTTGACAGTTGGTGAAATATCTCCGGGCATTGCCAACCTTTGCTGAAAGATTGGCTCCAAACATGAAGGACGTTCTCATAAAAAAAATGGTTGATAATACTAATATATGCACTAGAGCTCACTACCCACGTTATGGTAATATTTTGATCCCACTTGGAACAACAGGCAACTTTTCAACTAATGATAACGAATTAATTGTTTGGGACTATGAATTCAGCTTTTTTGATGTAATATTTGGTGAAATTCAAACACTTTTTGAAGAGGTTAGTTTTATTATATTACTTAAATTATTATTAGTCTTAATTATAATAACTACATCCGTTTGATGTCGGGAGTTATCCAACTCTGAATCACCATGCTTAATGCTGATACACTATACTTGAACTTAGAGAAAGAAGATGAATATCTAACTTTACAATCTATTGTTGGATATAATAACCACACTTAATCTATCACAGCATGGTTTCATCATATATACCTGCACTTCTTATCAGATGATCTATGGCTTTAGGTGACCTAATAATTATTAACTGATAAGATTAGGTGGTCTAGGGGTAAGGTGTCAGTCAGACTTATGTGCTGGGGGTCCGGGCTTCAATCCTCGGTCTCGGCACCGATTTATCTGTTTGCCAAACCCTTCCTTCACCTCTGACAAGACATCTTGTGAATGTGGGGAATGCCAGGCCTCCACCGTGGTACCACGTTAAACTGTAGGTCCTCCATTTCATCTCACAATCACCCTACCATTACACATTAGCGTAATTGCGTATAACCCTAACGAGTTGTTAGACGCGGTGCTAATAATAAATATATGGCTTCAAGCCTGCAATAAACTGGAATGCCAGTAACAAGGAGGAATTTTCAAGTGTTAATCATCTGATGTGGGGGGTTCCCACATTTGATTCGTCACACTGTTTATCCCTATTCCTACCTTTGAATCAAGACTTTAATATCCATGCTGTTAAACACTAAATATATTTATTTAACTACTACATACTGTGCCATAAAATAGGAACCTTAACAAGTTACCCGCTCCCATGGTCAAATGATCTAAGTCGAAACTCTTGTTTTAGACTGGCCTTTAGATGACAGGGAGATCGGGGTTTGAATCCTGGGAGGTTTTTCCCTAAATAGGTTCCCACTCTCCTTTCACGCAAATATGGGAATATTACCTCTAAAATGCTTCCTTCTTCATCCCTAGCCCAATATAGTATTTATTATACATGTATATAACATGAACAGGCAGTAAGACATGGTAATAAAAAAAATTACCAGGTTTATATCTTGGGATGTTTGCTGATGTCTTGAAGGTATGGGGGGAGAAGGAAGAGAAAGTACAGGAACAACTACAAGAATGGAGTGAGGGAGTGAAAGTATGTGGTAGCAGGGCAAAGGGTGAAGTGAAGTTAATGACAAGGATGAGGATAAGGCCTAATAAAGCTGTAAGGTTGGACGGTGTAGAGCTGAGAGAAGTAGAGAATGTAAAATAGCTTGGTAGCCTGATTGAGGAGAAAGGTGGAAGAAGAGAGGATTACGTGAGAAGAGTACAGAAGGGAGAGATGTTATCTAGGTGTGTAAGAAACCTGCTGTGGAGAAGAGAAGTTCCCTTGAAGTATAAGGAAGAGTGTACTTTGTACCTCTTTTCACATATGCAGCATAAACATGGACAATGAATATAAGAGAGACTAGGAAAGTGGAGGCCATGAGATTGAAGCATGTGAGGACCATGTTGGCTGTCACGAGGAGAAACAAGATTAGGAATTAAGTTATCCAAGTAAGAGTAGGAGTACAGTGAGTACATGAGATAGTAGAGGAAGCAAGACTGAGATGGTATGGACATGTAATGAGGATGTTGGAGTACATGAGATAGTAGAGGAAGCAAGACTGAGATGGTATGGTCATGTAATGAGGATGTTGGAGTACATGAGGTAGTAGAGGAAGCAAGACTGAGATGGTATGGTCATGTAATGAGGATGGAAAAAGAGATAATACCAAAGAAAATGTTTGAATTGAAGTATGTAGGAAAAAGACCACAAGGGAGGCCAAGAAAGAGATGGGAGGATCAGATAACAGAAAGTGTTCAAGAGGAGGAGAATGGTGGAAGAAGTTAAAGGAGGGTGAATGGTGGAATAGAGGAAGATGGAGGCATTTTACTAAACTGACTCGGTCACGGGCTGGAAACATTTGATGATGATGATGATGACTCACAAATAGAATTTAGCAACTCCAACTCATGTTTTTATTAAATGTATACTTTCGCTCGGGAAAGGACTAGTTAAGCTAACTCCTAATTATTCTTATTAATTTGTTTTTGTTTTATAGGTATCATACGGTATGCAAAATCTTAAACCCAAAACCGTGGCTAATTTGACTGTATCCATGAAGATTCTTGCCAATATTGTGCACTCTGGCTTTATTGTTGAGGGTGACATGGTGCTCCCTGTGGAGGCAACTCTTAATCTGATGGCAAAGTAAGAGAATATGTCATGTGTTCAATAACTATTCTTAAAAAAATTTCCCATGCTGGCTAAAATGAGATAATGCGTTGGCCTGAAAATAAGCCGCACTCTTTTCCAAGAAACAGCCTTCACAACACACTAGGGTGGCCTATAATTGCACTCTTAGATAATAAACATAAAATGTTGTACCTGTATGATATGCATGTGGTTATATGGATATATATCAAACTAGAGACAATATGGCTGCCGAGCGGAACTACCAAACCTTCAAAATTAGTTAAATCACTTTTTTTTTATTTACAAGTTATCTCATGTTTTGTAAAATTATGTTTTGTTTCTTTCAATGTGATCTAATTTTAAGTATAAATATAGTATTTTCTCTGAAAGTGGATGAAAATTTGCCTTGCAGCCTATTTTCAGGCTAATATGGTAGATTATTTAATCTAGATGAGCTGATGGAGAAGAATAAAATTTAATTTTATACTTATTTGTTTAAGAGAGGATGGAAAAACTATATTGATAAAGGGGGGGGGGG